>APFE030145858.1:0-95890 GCA_000404065.3 Pinus taeda | reverse complement strand
AATCCTATCATGCATTCAAAGACTAAGCACATACCGATCAAGTATCATTTTCTCCGAGAACAAGTGCTTGAACAAAAGGTCAAATTGGAGTATGTTCCCTCTAAGGAATAAATTGTTGATATTCTCACCAAACCACTGCCCAGGGAGACCTTTGAATATCTCAGACAAAAGCTGGGGGTAGTTGATGCATCATCTTGTTGTTGAATCTTGTCTATTTCAGAGGTTGTTGTACGTGAGTTTCATATGGGGTATACGTGTACATACGCTGGTTTATGTGGGTACAGTCGACTTGAAGGAAAGAAAGGATGAGAAGAGTCTGATATGGGTCTGTCAGAGACCATCTGGCACAGGTTCAGGGGGAGCATATATTCTTCTAATAATGCATTGTTGGCATTATCGTAGAAGATCTTGGTTCAATTCTTCAGCTGTTTTGATGTCAGGAGGAGCAAGTGCAGAAGGAGAACATGGATACTGATATATGATTGACAATTGCTGCTGATATTATGTCTTATATTTATTTTGTCAAGGTCATGTCACGGCCTGTCTTGGTTGCCCCACTGTGCCTGGAATGGATAATGTAATATGCTTATTATATCATGTATCCCCTCTTGGTTGGGAGTCGTATGTATGAAGTCTTTGGTGATAGGAAGGTTAGTTATGATGTATAAAGTCATATTTCTTTTGTAGAACATTTTCTTGCAGGTCTTGCCTATATGTCAGGGGGAGCTTGGACAGCTCAGCAGAGCAGATATTTCAGCATGTTCTCAAGGGGAGCATAACCCTTTGCCCTTGATGTCAAAGGGGCAGGAAAGACCTTGAGTGACTTTGGGTTGCCATCAAGTCCAAAGGGGGAGATTGTTTGCATTATGACACAAGTTTGGCTCGATGACAAAAGTGTTGTCCTTGATGGCAACTCACTCAAATAGCATATCACAAGTTCAGGCTCTAAAAATAGTAGAAAATGAGATACCCGCAGGTTTCTATTCACAAAGATGTTGACATCGGCAGGTTCCACAGGTGCGCCAATCAAAAGGTGCGGACATGTTCGCAGGTGTACCGAACAAAAAGTGCGGATGTAAAGTACATGCACTTTCATGCAGAGAAAAACACGCGCACGTGGGAAATATTATGGTTGGTCCATGGTATTTAGTCCAACATTTTTGATCCTATGGTTTTGGTCCATGGTTTTGCATCTAAAGTATTGAACCCAAGTTTTGGGTCCCTAGTATTGGATCTCTATGGTTTTGGATCATGGTTTGAGAAAGGCCTAGACTATAAAAAGGAAAGGAGATCATTTGGCTGAGTACAAATGCGTTAATATCTTAAAAAGAGAAAGATCTGAAATATTGGTGATCGGTCGGTGAGTTATAGCTAGACCTAAATCAAGGAGAAACCTGAGCATTACAAGACAGATCTACTGATGGGTCGAGATCTCTTTGGCGCATGATCAGATCTGTAAATCTGATAGTCTAGGGTATAATTGAAGTCTGATAAATTATATATACCCGGAGGTCCATATGCTAGACACAGCGCAGGTGTGGCGGTCCACAAGCTAGACACAATGCAGGTGCGGAGGTACGCAGGCTTGACACAGCACAGGTGTGGTGGTTCGCAGGCTAGACACAGAGCGGGTTTGCAGATTCGACACACTGCAGGTTCGGAGACCCGTAGGCTCGACACAGCGAAGGTGCGGATATCCGCAAGTTTCTATTGGTGAAGTTGCGGACTTTTCTTGAAATATGTTTTAGCTACTTTTGTCTATTACTGTAATGTTCAAAGTTCTCAATTGGTGCCTGGTTGCTGTGTGCTAAGAAATTATTGTTTTAGTATTTGTACAAGGAAGTTGGTTGATTACAGATCTATTTGATGTTTGATTGATTCTCATGGATCCAGTCTGAAAATTTATGAAACGTGGTCCCTGGAAGAATGAGAGAAGGTTGTAGCCTTCTACAGGTTGAAGCTTGTGTGCTGGTATAAGACTGCACCAGTACAGAATCATTGTAAAAAGAAGTTTCTAATTGAAAGAAGATAGATACATATTGCAGCAGGTGGTTTTCACCCACATTGGGTTTCCACCTTATATCTTGTGTTCTTTGGTGTGACTGTCTGCTCTATTTTTCTAGTTCCTGTTTATTGTTATATGGTTCTGACACACAAATTAATGATCAACATCTGAAGAATAAATTAAATGATAAGTCTGAAAGGTATACTAGTCAGATCTGCAAATGGTTGTATAAATTGAAAAAGAATTTGATAATACTGATTCACCGCCCCTCTTAGTATTATTTTCAACAGAGGCTACATAGCGTTGGTTAGGCACACGGTCGGCATTGTAGGCTCATGTGAAAGACATGGATTCTTTGAAGAATACATGAGTTGCGCGTTGTTTGTCTACATGCTTTGAGGGCACCCCATGCACTGGTGTGCCACACTGCTCGAAAAATATATTCATTCTCTTACTCATCCTGTCGCAAAGATAGACTATGCTTTCAATCACTTTAACTTAAAAGCACTTCATCAAGAAATTCTGAAATTACGAAAAGCACGCGATGAATACGTTGATCATTTTTACACACCCTTTTGTAATATTGCATACTGATTCCCTGAAGATGAAATTGATTGGGAATTTCTTTATGGAATATTTGAGTATCTTATTGACATATCTGAACCTCGCTCAACACACTTCGGTGATGGAGCTGCGCAATCATAGACCGGCACAGTTTCTATCACAAATGACTGTCTGCCTTCACCTCATTAAACAACTCCACCACTGCAGAGTGATTTGGGAGATCATGCACACACCTCGGTTGAACTATCACATCCTCCCACCCCACTTGTTCTTGATATTTGCAGATTTGGCTTGCAAGCATGTTGGTTGTCACATGGACTCATTTCCTCGACCTCCATCCTCACGTTCTGTTGATCCTCCAGATTGTACTATCTTGTGTTCTCCCATTCTGGGCTCCTCACTTGCTGTGAACGAGGGTCAAGTTGTCGACGGAGTTGGTGTTATGTAGCCAACCTATGCCATCATTCATGATGAGTGTGTGTAGGAATCTAAAGAAGAACTCGTGGTGAAGGATGACCCCCTTCCAGCCGCACCTCATCCACTTCATCCTGACATCCCTTATGATTCTACCACTACTGGTTTCCCTTATGAAAACCCATTTCTGGATGTTTCTAATTTCGATCATTCACAAGACATGTCGGATGTCAATATGTCATTACAGTGCGGAGAGCACACATCTTCCTCTGAAAATTTGTCCAATCTGTCATCTGTCATTTTTTAAAACACAGAGGGTGAACATCTTTGCTTCCCATCTACCACTCTGCCCGATTCATCAAATCATGAGGATTTCAGCAAACATCTTGAATTTTCTAATCTTGGTTGTCTTGTTCTATCCACTTCCTCATCCGATCACGATGTCAATTCAATCATTGTTAATCTATCTAAGACAGTGGTCTACAATGATCTATTTGCCAATGAAGCCAAAACCCCCCAGACTATCGAGGCACTTCAGCCCGAGCTGATGGTTATGTCAAGCCCTCGCTGTCCTGAGGTTGGTTTCACTTCCGGTCAAGAAATTGTTGAAACACTCAAGGCTCCTCAGCACTCTCTGCTTTGCATAGAAGATCAACCCAACACTTAGATTTCACTTCCTCCACTCGAACTACATGATCCCATCGCTCATGCGTTGGAGGAATCTTACATAGCAAGCACACATGCACAACACAAGTGGTATACCTTTATCACGTTTACTTGCATGTCACAGTCAAGAGAATGCATACACTCAACATCTACACACAGTGTAGCACAACATCATGGCAGCTCCACAGAATGCATGTCATGCTCTCTCACTCATCTTTGTTTAGTGGTTGCTTGTAATCTTGGAGTGTGTTTGTCTTCACTATTACATCTTTCTTGTTTGTTGGTTCGCACAGTTGTCTTGTTCGCGAACCATTCTTCACCAGCATCAGTCAACCAATGTGCGGTGGCTACAATGGTGTTGAAAAATGTGCAACAAGAAATGTTAAATTTAGAATGTGCTAAAAATAGATCTGTCTAAAAATTGCATGTCTAAAAATAGCAGTTTGGCTAGTGAGGTCATTGGCCACATTGGGTGAGAGGTGAAACTGCTAAAAATAGAAAGTTCTAAAAATAGCATTTCTGGGTCCCTTCCTATTTTTAGCAGTCCCTGGTCAAACTATAGGAAGTAAAAACGAATTTGGTCTTAACAGCAGTTTAAAATATTAATTGATTAATCTCCATGAGTTAATTAATTATGGAAAATTAAACTTGAAGTCTTTGTGAGATCATGCAATTATATTCTCCCTTGATTTAGGAATTTATCCCTTGATTAAAGGAGATAAGGTTCAGTTCTATAATGAGAGAATCAGTTGACTTAGTTTTACTTAGTCAAGTCCAGTTAGATTATTTTAACAAGTTGTTAAAATAATGAAATATAGTTTGTTAATGCTTGCATGCATGTGAGAACTATTATTTCAAATAACTGAGCATTCCCCCATGGATAACTAATGCATGTTAGTTCTGACAGAGACCCAGTTGAGATCAGAGAAGGGATAGTGTACTCTTAGTTGGATGAATATTTTTCCTATAAAGCAAGCTCATCCATGATGAGGATTTATCTCCTTCAAGTTTGTGCAGTTAGATCAGAGGTTAGTGAGTGTGTGAAGAGGCCAATTCACATAGGTGGAAGCACTGGACCCCAATGAAACTGCACAATGAAATAGGAGGCTTGGAGGGCAAAGGGGAAGGTTTGTAAGAAGCCTTTGACTGTTTATGAGCAACAGAGGGATTGTACTAAGAGCTGGATAGCTTCCTAGCTAAGGCTTTGTGTAATCCGGACTATATTTCCACTTGTATGATAATACAGAGATAGGGTTTTAGGCAGGTGCTTTCCCCGGGTAAATTCTTCAGTGTTATGTGTGATCTTATTAGTTATATGTGTTCTTATTGATGTTGCTCATGGTTGATTAAGCTTCCGCTAACTTGTTTGTAGAAGTAGATCAAGTGTTTTGCTTTAGTACATTGCATTACCAGGTGATCTACAAGTGGGAAATTTCTACATGGTATCGGAGCTAGTTGATTTGTAGAAAAAGTTCTACATGGTATCAAAGCTAGTTGATTTGTAGGAAAATTCTACAAAATTTCTACATGGTATCGAAGCATAGGTGATCAAGCAAGAACCGTATACTAGCAGGAGAAATTCGAAGTTTATTATTCGGGATATATATCTCAAGTTCTTATCACATCTATTTCATCGATGGCTTTCTATGGTTTGAGGCTTGAGTATGCCCTTGATGGCAGCTCAAACTATATAGCTTGGAAGGATCGCATGGAGGTAGTTTTTGAAGACAATGGCCTTAAGGATTTCATTGATCAAGAAATTCCTAAGCCTACTGACAAGACTGAGCAGGTGGAATGGAGGAAGTGTGTTTCTAGAGCTAGGAGAATTCTCTTGGAGGGAGTGCGAGATCACATTGTCTCAAGCCTCCATGGGAAGGAGACTCTGCATGCAATGTGGGAAACATTGAAAGATTTATACCATAATAGCAATGATCAGAGGAAACTGGCACTGAAGGGAAAACTTCGAAAGATCAAGTGTGAAAGGGATGAGAAGATCTCTATGTATCTGACCAAGCTCATCACATGGAGGGATGAGCATGCAAGTGTGGGGGTCGTGACATCGGATGAGGATATGGTGAGTCTAGCACTCCTTGGCCTTCCTAAGAGCTGGCATAGCTACCAGGACTCAGTGAATGGAAGGAGAAACTGCTAGATTGGGAATGACTATGGTCGGATTTGATGCAGGAGGAGATCAGACGGAGCACCAGAGATAGTTCTTCATCCATGCATGATGAGGAGAACTGTGCCTTAGCGAGTAAAGCGAAGAAGGGGAAGGAGAAGGTTTCTCTTTCCGAATCCATTTTTTCCAGTGATGGGAAGAAGGTTGACAAATTGAAAGTGTGATGCTTTCGTTGTCATCGGGTGGGCCATTATGCTGCAAATTGTCCACGGAGGAAATCCAAGAAGGGATCCGAGGAAGGATCTGAAGGTGAGGCACTTCCTTCATAGTTTTAGTTGGATTTCACACTCTTCGCATGCATGGTTTTATCCATGGTGGGAAGTGATTGGTTTCTTGACAGTGGAGCTTCTTTCCACATGACCGGCGACAAGAGTTTATTCAGTACTTTAGAGGAGAAAGATCTCCAGATACTCATAGCGATGGGTAATGATGAGAAGTATAGTTTCTTAGGTGTAGGCACAGTTATTTTTCAGAGGGAGCATGGATCTCGCCTTACCTTGACTGATGTCAAGTATTTACCAGGAATGAAGAGAAACTTGGTGTCGATCCCGATGCTGGAAGACAGAGGCTATGATGTAGTCTTCAGTAAAGGAAAGGTTTTCCTTAGACACATCATCACGGGTCAAGAAAATGTATGCTCTTGAGGTTCAATATGCATGCAAAGCCTTGAGCAGTAAGGAAACTAATGGAGACCTGGTGGTTGAGAGGGAGGGTATATTACCTCTCAACATGCAGAGCCAGAAGAAGTCTCAGACGATTGTGGAGGAGCCACGATTGGTGCAGCAACTTCAAGAAGTTGTGGAGCAGCCACAACA
Organism: Pinus taeda; assembly: GCA_000404065.3. Taxonomy (NCBI): domain Eukaryota; kingdom Viridiplantae; phylum Streptophyta; class Pinopsida; order Pinales; family Pinaceae; genus Pinus; species Pinus taeda. The sequence goes on along the minus strand of APFE030145858.1, from coordinate 89,247 downwards.
GGGGAAGCTGAGAGGAGATTGAGTAGAGACATCTACTCATGTAGAGACCTCTAGTAGGGGGATACTTCGAGCTAGGTGGGCTGAGGGATCACATGCATCCATACCTCCAGGTAGGAGGTGGGGCAACATAGAGTGATCATCCCAAGGAGGAGGGATAGGATCCTTGAGGTACCCAACCTCTTGGATGAGACCTTACTACGAGAGCCCCGTTGTGGAGTAGAAGGAACTGATTGATTGGGTAGAAATAGATGCAGATGGAGTGGCAGAGAGAGTGACAGTGCAAGGAATCCCAGGTCAGTGCATAGCTAGTAGGTTGCAGCAATGCGAGAGGCACAAGTGTTTTGCACAGTGTTAGGTGGCACAAAGAGGTGTGCAATGGTGCGAGATGCATGGAGATGTTGCAGTAGCGCAGATGTCATAGAGGGAGCACTTGTCAGTAGTAGGTAGAGCTCTAGCATCAGAGTATGTTCCTAGCCCAACATAGTGGTCAGTTGGGAGCTTTTTTGTTCCAAGTGTTGTTGGAGCAAGTGGACCGGGTAGTTGTGTTGCATGCAAAACATTCCAGAGTTACAGGATTGGGTTTGAGAGGAAGGCTTTCTTGTTGAGAGGGAGTGTTGAAAAATGTGCAACAAGAAATGTTAAATTTACAATGTGCTAAAAATAGACCTATCTAAAAATAGCAGTTTGGCTAGAGAGGTCATTGGCCACATTGGATGAGAGGTGAAACTGCTAAAAATAGAAAGTTATAAAAATAGCATTTCTGGGTCCCTTCCTATTTTTAGCAGTCCCTGGTCTAACTATGGGAAGTAAAAACGAATTTGGTCTTAACAGCAGTTTAAAATATTAATTAATTAATCTCCATGAGTTAATTAATTATGGAAAATTAAACTTGAAGTCTTTGTGAGATCATGCAATTATTTTCTCCCCTGATTTAGGAATTTATCCCTTGATTAAAGGATATAAGGTTCAATTCTATAATGAGAGAATTAGTTGACTTAGTTTTACTTAGTCAAGTCCAGTTAGATTATTTTAACAAGTTGTTAAAATAATGAAATATAGTTTGTTAATGATTGCATGCATGTGAGAACTATTATTTCAGATAACTGAGCATTCCCTCATGGATAACTGATGCATGTTAGTTCTGACAGAGACCCAGTTGAGATCAAAGAAGGGACAGTGTACTATCAGTTGGATGGATATTTTTCCTATAAAGGAAGTTCATCCATGATGAGGATTTATTTCCTTCAAGTTTGTGCAGTTAGATCAGAGGTTAGTGAGTGTGTGAAGAGGCCAATTCACACAGGTGGCAGCACTGGACCCCAAGGAAACTGCACAATGAAATAGGAGGCTTGGAGGATAGAGGAGAAGGTTTGTGAGAAGCCTTTAGCTATCTATGAGCAGCAGATGGATTGTACTGAGAGTTGGATAGCTTCCGAGCTAAGGATTTGTGTAATCCGGACTATATTTCCACTTGTATGATAATACAGAGATGGGGTTTTAGGCAGGTGCTTTCCCCAGGTAAATTCTTCTGTGCTATGTGTGATTGATTCCTTCTTATCAGTTATATGTGTTCTTATTGATGTTGTTCATGGTTGATTAACCTTCCGCTAAATTGTTTGTAGAAGTAGATCAAGTGTTTTACTTCAGTACATTGTATTACCAAGTGATCTACAGGTGGGAAATTTCTACATGCTATCAGAGCTAGCTAATTTGTAGAAAAAGTTCTACATGGTATCAAAGCTAGCTGATTTGTAGGAAAATTCTAAAAAAAATCTACAAATAGAAGTATCACTTCATGTGAGATGACCCATGCACCGGTAGCTTAGGAGTAGGAATAGTGTTTGCTTTTGAGTTGTTTGACTACATGCTTGTTTGCTTAATTGCTTTGTTTGTTTGTTTGTATGCTTGCTTGTTTTCTTACTTACTTTTCTTTCGCTTTTTCTTCTGCTCTTGCTTTGCTTTGTTGTTTGTTTGTTCGCTTGTTTCATTTCGTAAGATAGTTTCACATGAAACCATGTATGACTCTTGAAGCAAGCTGGGTAAAGTACAAGAGGCCTTGTGCTGCTATCACTACTTGGTTATCTGTCATCCTGCCTCTGTATGAAGAACTTGTTACTTTTAATCCATGATATGTCGAAGGAAAATATGTACTGTTCGAAGTAAACCTTGGTGAAAACACAACACTTGCGTGCTAACTAGTGTCACCTACTCTAGTCGGTTGTTTTTGGGTTAACCCTTGTCAACTCAGTCAAGTAGATTAAGGTGAGGGGGAAAACCTTAACAAGCACGTCAAAGGTATAATAAACTACTTCTCTGCTGGAAGAACCTCTTCTGCCTCTGAAATGAATAAGCGTTATGCATAGTTACGAAGATGAAAATGAAAAAATGAAAAAGTGAAAAAAAGTTTGAAAAAAAATGAAAATGAATAAGGCAAAAGAAGAGAAAGGCTTCTTGCGCAAAGAGGTGATGCAAGTACTTCACTGGGGTACTGACCAGGCTCATTGGCAGCGAAGCCATGCTTTTGTTCCTATGTGACTCTGTCGGGGTACTGTCTAGGCCTGTTGGCAGCGGAGCAACACCAGAGATGAAACTAAGACTCTGACGACTATACTGTTTGTGCACCAATATACCCCTCAACCCCAATCGAAAAAAATTGTGTTTCCTTGGCTTGGAATGTGTGTCAATCAACCAAGATCTTGGCAGATGCTACATCTTAGAATCAGGCTAGTGTTGAACCAAGATGAGCTGAGAACTGAACAATACTTCCGGAGGAGTTAGACTTGCTTTTCACGAACAAGGTCCATTCAGAGAGCCAGAGTTCTACCATTGTGTCACCAAGTGTTGTAGCGGCTACAACCACCCTCCAAAATTTTTCCTTAGCTTCGTTTTGGAGCCTCCCTACCAACTTTTTACAGCAGCTTATCTTGCTTCGTCAAGTTCACAAGCTTCAGTGTTTTACTTGCACAAAGGAAGCTTGTCGATCACAACTCAATGCATTCCCCTCATAGGCTGATCACCCGGACTTGGTCCAGCTGCAGGTTGAGAAGCTCCCCCAAGAAATTAGGTAATTCTAGAGGGAAACCAGCCTTCCCTCCAAAAATTGTGCAATCCTAAGTGGCAGCCTATTGGGCTCTAGAATTACGCAATTCTGGCAGTCAACACTCAAAGTGAAAATTACGCAATTTTCACTAGCAGGGCTGCTCAGCCTAGACTTTGCGCAAATCTGGGCGGTAGTCAGCTGCTCTACCTAGAAATTGTGTAAATCGCCTGGGCACCTAGCCCAGCTCCCAGCCAGAAATGTGCATTTTCTCCTAGCATTCGAGCAGTCTCTTGCATGTGCAGCTTAGTTGACCTGTTCCCTCCGGGACTGAGCAAAACTGACTTGCATGCATGGGATGCTTCTCCCAAGGCAGCATGCAAAGGGCATCCCTTGTTTCAAGGATCTATTTTTAGCAATTGGAAGTTACATGTAAGGATCATTTCATAAACCTCCCACCAAGTGTCACTTTCCCTATATTTGTGGCATGCGCGTCACAACCTCAATGTTATCAAAAATCATCAATCGGACACACAGAGCTCATTCCTCACATCAACCTTGTAGCCCTGACATCCCACATCGCATCTAGGAGGTTTCGGCACATTCAGCTCACTTGTCTTGGAGTAAGCCCGCTTTCCATGTCTTATGTTGCATTTATGGCGCTTTTTGTGTTTCGCTTCATATGAACGTTGTTTGCTTGATTTCAATGAGCAATTGCTGTCGTTTGATACATACTATATTGTACTTGCACCATTTCAGTTTTTGTTTCTATCTCACTACTGCCGCATGCATGAAACTTTTTTTCATGAACGGTCACTGATTCGGCAGCTCGCCTCACCCACATGCATGTTGTTCCGTTTTCGGAATTTTTCATTCACCATTTGCATGCATGATCATTCACTTATGCTTACACTCAGTATCACCATGCATTCACACTCACATTCGCGTTTAGTTTCCCGTCGGCGAGTCTGGGCAACCTCGACCCAGACTTTGCTTTCACTGAGACAACATTGTGCAATCCAGGGAAGGAAGGCTCTATCTTCCTCTCCAGAAATGCGCATTTCTTCCTAGGCACTATCCTCCAGGACTGCTTTACGTATTTCTGAGGGACAGTGACTGTTGGCCCAGAAAATTGCACAATGTAGTTACTGAGCCTTCAACCATTTCCAGTTGAGATTTTGCATTGTGCAATTCCAGTAGTCGGTAGCCATACTGGATTGTGCATTGCGTAGTTCCAGCAGTTAGTCAATCTCCCAGTAGCCCAAACTGTGCCTTTCACAGCCTTGGTAGTCAGCCTCCCAGCCGAAATTGTGCAACCTTCATGATCAGTCACACAAGTATGTTGCAAGTTAGTTCTCAAGTTCATTTTGGTTTTCGACTGATAGATTGCTTGCCATGAGTGTTGCCATGTCTCCAGGTATTGTAGGTGTTCATCTTCCTATCAATAGTGCAGGTACAATGGTTTCCAAGAGAGCAGATTTGAAGACACCATTCAAAGCACACTTGGATATGTAGTCGATCAAATGCCTATGAGCTTTCCTACTCACGAAGATATCAAGTTGTTCATAGACAAGAACATCAAGATATGACAGCAACAGCATCACAACAAGCACCATCATGAACAAAAGTTGACGGTAGCATACCGAATGCAACAAATGCAACAAATGCAATGAATGCAAGAGGAAGGTTGTTGACAACATAGAGGCTGAACAAAGTTGCAAGTTGAAGCAGATCCACTGATGATGAAAGCAACTTTGGAGACTCAGGCTATGAGGTGACGACGTGACATGAAAATTGCGGGAAGACAAAGAATGGAACAAAGAATGAGTTGTATGTATTGAAGCAGCAACTCAAGGAAGAACATGAAGTTGCACAGATAGAGAAATGATTTGTAGCAAGAACATGAACAATAGTGAGCACAACATGTGCTCATGGATGAAATTGTGCCGTACAAGTTATAGATCTATCCCAGCAGCTAGCATGTAGCAGACATGGTGAGCAGACATGGATTCAGCAGCATGCATGTCATTTTCCGCACACATGCGATCCAACCCATTCAACACACTCACCAAGGCGAAGACAAGAGGCAAGTCCAACTAGAGCTGAACATGTACTTCAGCAAGTTGATGCGCATGACCACCAACACACACTTGAAGATTAACATGGACACTATGCATCAGTGTGTTTCCGATTTAGGTGCACCCAAGAACACCATGCACATGTTAGCAGACGAGTTGGATGAAGGAGTTGAACCAATGCAACAGTTGCAACGGAGGCAAGAGTCTGCTTCAGCAAGATGTAACCATGGGGTGCATGCACACCATCATGGACGACCAAGCTTGGCATCATCTCACCATCTTCACCATCACAAGCATGTCAAAGAGTTGGTCTCACCTCAATAGACCAAGTGTCAGTGATGTCTTGCATGGTTTTCTCAAGCCATTTTTGTCTCACATGATCACATGTGCATTGTAATGTAACGTCATGTCAAGTGGAAGTTCAAGTGTCAATAGTTGGATGTAACGACCATAAAGTAGATGAAGAGTCATCAGGGTAGATGAACTGCCACAAAGGGGAATGTCAAGGGTCACCCCACCCTTTGCTATAAATAGAACCTCATAACTCATTGTAAAGGCTTTTTGGTTAGCCAAGCTTCCAATAATACTATCTTGGAGAGAGCTTGGATAGTATTGTAACGCGCCTTGGATTCTCCACTGCACGGAGCTAGTTCATCTCTTTGGAGGAGCAGGCAGATGTGGTTGTAACGTTCCACTATTGGGGCTAGCGAGTTTACATTGATGTATTGTATGACTAGAATTTAAACTACTTTATATAATAAGAGCCAGCATGTTTCATGCATATGTTGTATTGTATTATAGCTATCTTGTTTAATCTAAATGGCATATGTATTTTCTTAGTTACGCACACATGTATGGACTGTTTTGTATGAGCATGTATGAATCTTTCTGAAATGTGTTGACTGGTTTAACCATCACTTTAGATTTCTAGCTGACTTGCTTTCCAGCTTGTGATGTATCTTCGCTCGTGTGTTCCATTCCCATCCAAGTACTGTTACAGGTTTCCAAGGGGCGCACTCATCTAAAACCCCATGTGTTATAACCTCTCATGCACCTTCCTTGACTCATTGCAGCGGTCACACCATTTCTACCAACAAAGTTATCTTACTTTCCTCTTTGCGAAATCACGATCAAGGCATTGTTATACAACCCACTGTTGGGACTCCTACACCAAACAGTCTGAGGTCTAATTGGGACTTATTATTGGGGAGATCCCCTTACATGTTGGTGGGTCTAGCACCATCAATAGATGGCTGTATTGGGCCTCTTCTAGGCCTATTTGTAGGGTTGGTCGACTCATCTTTTGGTGGGCTTCTAGACTCATATTTACAAAATATATTTTTTATTTTCTTGTTTCTTGAGCCACAAGTGACCTATTACATCATGACTTTGACCTCGTTACATTACTCAAAAAATCCTAAGGCACACAATAGGTGCTTGAACTACAATGGGAAACAAACACATTGCATAATAAAAATAATTTTCTTTTTGCATATAAATATTTTCTTTTTCTTTGTTTTGACAAGTACAATGATTACATCAAGTCATGATATCATTAAAATTATGAAGACTAATACTATTTACATCTTCAACACCCCTTAGGGTTGGAAGCACCTAATATGGCCTTTTCATAACCCTCCCATATCTAAGCATGGTAACCTTTTTACAAATTATAAGCTCAAATGACATTTGAAGATGATGCTTGTGTAAAGTACTTTGGTGCCTTTTGCATGAAATATGGTCCCACTATGAAACTCTTATAGTTATTTTACCTATGATGATGGCCTCACTTGATTTTGAAGGTATGTGTTTCAAATGTTTACTCCCAAGTACAGTCGGGATCCCTTGAGGGTGTAATGTCCCAAATTTTTGCATTACCTTATGTTGAGAATTAGAGAGATTCACAGAATTATGTTAGTTAGGTCACAGGAGTCGGATTGCATTATTGGTGGGCATAAAGGGTTTTGAGGAGATTTACGGGGTTCGACTCGGATCACTTGCCATTTTTCTTCATCAGAATCAGTTTTGCACAATTTAATCTTGGTTTTTATTGCATTATGATGATTTCAGTAAACCAAAGTTATTAACGGACATATTTTAATTAATTATGCTTAAGGTGTTGTTTTGGGATGATTACTGAGAGAAACGTCTTAGTGTAATAGCTCTTTGGAATCATAACAAAAATATATACAAGACAAAATGATGAAAAAGGGCTTTGGGAGATTGGTGTGAACATGGTGGTAGTTTAAGCATTTCTTGAGAGAAAAGTGGCTTTAATTAGTAATAAAAGTCACTTATTAAATAAAAGGATAAAAAATGTTTGTATTTAAGGTATAAATGAAAAGGGGCAAAATTCACTTGGAAAATTGGAGGAAAATGCATTAAGTGACTTTTTTCTTTAAAGGAACATATATCATTTGCTATTATATAATACTCTGGAAAAGAATTTCGGTTAAAGGATCAAACCTTCATGAAATATTTATTCACCAATTCGATTTCCTTGACTTCCCCTCTCAACCCGATTGTATACATAGTACCTCACTTCACTTTCACTTGGTTCCAACACACAGAAGATATTCCATATCGCAATTATTTCATCTAGGAAAGGGTAATGTGCATGGTGAGTTTAGGATATTCAGAGTATGAGTTTCACCTCTAGTGTTGCTCCGCTGCCAGCAAGCCTGGACAGTACCCTGGTGGAGTCACTACAGGAGCACAAACGTTGCTTTGCTGCCAACAGGCTTGGACAGTACCCCGATGAATTCACTTGCTTCACCTCCCTGCACAAGAAGTCTTTCTCTTCTTTCACCCTTTATTTATTTATTTAATAGGATTGTGCTTTGGCACTTATTATTTCAATGGGAAGAAGAGGGGTCCTAACTTATTAAGAGAAGAGGAGGTTACCCCTTCGTATAAGTATTTATATAACCTCTTATATTGGTTTTCTTGATTTAGATTTTCCCCTTATCCCCTTTCTACTAGATTGTATAAGCACGTAACACACCAAGTAGATATACACCAAGTCGAGGAGTTTTTATACTAGAATAGATGCATATATAATAGGTTCCCTCAAGGTTTTCCTTTTACATGTATCATATTTTCCATCTGTACTTAGCTCAACCTATGGAATATTTCCTAAACAAAGAAGAAGAAGAAGAATAGATAGCAAAGAATTCTGGTTGTCACATTTTATCTTTATTTCACCACAAAATCTTTTTGAGCCATGCACTTTTCACACAAGGACTTATTTATGTACAATTACCAAGACAAAAAACATGACAGGACCGAACTTGACACGGCCACAAAGGAAAGAAACAAAAGAAAATATTGTACAGGAAATGCATCTTAGAGATGCTATTGGAAATAACATTTCAAATCCTGACCATTTACAAGAAGAGGATCAGTCCTCACATCTAAGAATTTCACCTTGAAAGTATTATGACCAAGATTTTCCTCAATGGTGAAGGGGCCAATCCACAGAGGTTGGAACTTCATGTGTTTGTATTTCTCTTCATGGGATTTGTACCAATACTAAGCCACCCACATTGAAACTCTTTGTCCCTACAGATTTCTTGTCGAACCAGTGCTTAATACAGTTTTAATGTCAAAAAATGTTTCTTTGGATTTGAGCCTTTCTTCCTCAAGTTTAAGCAATGTATTTATCCTACTTTGAACCAGAAGGCAAGGTCTACCTTGGGACTCTTGTGAGAGTTGCAAGGCTGGGACATATAGGTTCGGAGGCAAGATAACTTCTTTTTCATATATAAGGAAGTATGGTGAGGTTTTGAGGGAAGGATTCAGAGTCACAGAGTCAACCAATAATGCATTTGTTTGTTGTGAAATCTAGGGCATGAATAGTTAAAATATTTCTCTACTTAATAATTGCATGTGATATACTTTTAGCTCTTATCTTATAGTCTTTTCTTCATTATGTTATTATTGTGTTCTTTTCATCAAGACAATTACCAATATGCATAACAAAAGACAAGTGACACAGTATCTAGGCTTGTCAACCAGGTCCAAAACCTCTCACCTCTTGAGTGGAAAACCCGATCAAAATTATTCTTCTAGATCTTCAATTGATGAGTACCAACACCATAAAACAGTCCCTTGACTCTAGTATCCTTCCAATAACCTTGTCACTAACCTTGATGTTGTGCCTCTTCCCCTTCTTGACTTTCGTCTTTATCTGAATTTCTCTCCTCGACTGCTTCTAGAGAAACTCGGTCTCTATTCTTCACACTACTCCTTCTCGACTTTCTCTAGAGAACCTTGGTCTCTAGGAGTTCACTGGTCTCCTCTAGAGAAACTCGGTCTCTGTTGGAAAATACTGAGAGGGGGTGGTGAATCAATATTCCTTAATAATTAGCACTTTTAAAAATTTTCAAGGCATTAGTTAATCTTCAATTATTATTAACGTTTATGCAGTAATAACAGTAAATAAAAGAACCTAGGAGGCACAAATATTTTAGGTGGAAAACTGCCTCTGGGTCAAAAATCTCCGAACTCTTTTCTAATAAATTCTTTAATATTCATCCCCAACTGAAATGAAAGCATCAACTTCCTAGAATTCTAGAAAAGCATTCTTCTCCAACTCCCACTAGATGGACGCTCCAACGCCCGATATTCTTCAGTAGTCAACTGAATGGATGCCTCGACACCCAATGAGCTACAAATCACCCTAGCACCACCCTACCACCCTAAAGTTTTCACAGGCTTGAACCTTTTGGTGACTTCATGCACCAGCCTAGCACCACCCTACCACCCTATAGAAGAATAAAAGAAGAATGGACTCCCGTACCAAGGGAAATGGTCCACTTTACAATGATGTAGAATGATGTAGAAGAAGAAGACACACTAGGCCATAACCCCAACTATGACACAACCACCTAATGATGATCCTAGACCTCCCAACACTACCTCTTCAACTCTTGGCAGATAGACACTTGTAAAACTTTTACAATGATGCTTTTACAATGACTTTGTACAATGATACTTTTACAATGATTGTATGCAGTGCTTCCCACTTGAAGACTTCATATGGTGAACTTATTGTTGGTTTTGCACCTTGATTGTTGCTCTTGTCATGCTACCCTTTCTCACTCTTCAGAACATTAGATTATGCATTGAGTCTTCTCTTGATGAATATATAATACATGCAAAAAGTATTCAAGTAAATACCCATGACATGATAATAGCAAAACTTACCTCATCCTACAAAGCATATGTCAATGCTAAAAAAAAACAACAAATTAGAATACAAATAACCTAATGCAATTAAGAAATAAACATGCATATGTCATTTTGTTGCACCTTGCTCTTTGCTTCCCTAGAAAGTCTATTCCTTTGCACCCCTTGATAGCACTTGATCTAGTTTTTCTCGCCTTCTAGGAGCACGATATTTAATATGATGTATCTCTGTGATTTCAGATCCCCAATATGTGATCTTCGGTCCTGTAGTAGCCCTCTGAGTCTTCTTTCCAATGCCACAGGTCTGACCTGATTTGGAATCTTCAAGGCAAAGTTATTCCTAATCTCTCATAATGACCTAATTGTGGACTAATTCAGTAGAGCGAACTTGTATTATGTACCACGTGTGATTGTTTCCTCCTTCGGCTCTGAAATTGATACATAGAAAACTACATTCCGTGCACAATATGCCACTTTTTATAGAATTCCAATCCTCTTCTCAGAGAGAGAGTTATGACGATTTTCCCATGGTCACTTATTTGAGATGAAATTCGGAAGCCTGCGAATCAAATGGATTTTAATTTCAGAATCTAAGACTTCACATAAATTAAGTTATAGCGAAAATTCCACGATCACTACATTTGGAGGATATATGAGATTTCTTTTCATAGAGTTGAGAGGGGCTTCTATAGAGAATGTTGGAGGGATTTTAGGAGCTTAAAAAATTATTAATTAATGACTATTAAATGACCAAAACTAGTGATGAGTGTTGTGCCACAACCCCATAGGGTTTTAGCCCACTAACTGGGGTTACTAACTTCAAACATGAATAACTCTCAAACCGTGAAGAATTACTTGGCATGCCATATATCAACGGAAACATGTCGACGAGTAGAATCCATCTAGAAGATCCTTGACTCAAAATAAAGTAAGTTGTCAAGTCAAAATTCCCTTGCAAGATCAAGGTAGCCCCTGGTGCTACTTGGGTTGACATTAATGACAACCTTAGATCATCTTTAGATCAACAGTCTCTAGATCTCTATCTCGGTCACCCAGAAGAACCCTTCCTTTGTTTCCCAAGAAGAAACTCCCCTTTACTTTCCTAGAAGAAACCTCTTCTTCGCTACCCCAGAAGAAACCCCTCCATTGATCCCAGAAGAAACTTTCTTCACTATACATAAAAGAACCCACCTTCTTTATCCCAGAAGAAACTCCACCTTTACTCTACCTTCTTCGTACTTTTTTTGTTGGACTCTACTTCACACTTCTTCTTGATCGAATGCCAGTTTAGTTTCTTCCCTTCAAGTGAGGCCACATGTAGCTATATATACACTTCAACACAAGCCCTTTAGGTTGACATGATCTCAAGTGGTAAGGAAACGTCTTCCAATGATTTCTTTCATCTTTGTAGGTCAACTTGAAGATGATAAGTGACAAGGTCTTGGAGGATAATTTACATAGAAAAGATTGACTCTTTACAAAGTGTAACATAACTTCATTACATGACAATGACTAACATTTTATGACTAGATGACAAATAATTCCTAAAGAGTCTCAATGGGAGCCTTGACTCAAAAATAAAATCTCTTGCTCATGAAACCCATGATGCAAACATTGCAATATTTTATTTCTCTTCTTTACATATCATTACATAAAATCATAATTACATGTCATTATGAAGATTGAACCTAGTTACACTTTTCAATGCTCCCTCTTAACTAGGGAGGTATTCATAATGGTACTTGGACTTTCTCAATCTGAAGAATTTCTCATAAGAAGAATTTGGATTGGTAAATCATCTTTATAGCATCATATCAACCAACACTGTTGCATAGCAAGGCCTTGACTATCAGCTCCATCTCTCCACAAGATTTGAGCTCAATGCTGGCAAGACCAATGATTTATAGACATGCTCATCGTTGTCTCTCCCGGAACATACCCTACTCGAGTACTTAGAATATGTCCCATGAGGACTATTCTTATCTTGGACTCCTTAGCCCTCAAATAATATTGGTTCTCCATGATTACTCTTATGTTGGATGCCCTATCTCATCCTCAAAGATTATCAGATGCCAAATGATTACCCAATCCTCCATTCTGTCTTCCGAGGTGAAGACTAGAATGACATGTCTATCTCTCCCTATCAAATAGGGAGGACATATTCCAATAAAGGAATGTACTCATTCCTACAAAAGGAATGTACCTAAGCTCCCTCTTGGCTTAATAATTTCCAATTTTATTCCAAGTAATAAACTTCTTTTGAGACTCCCTCTTAACTAGGGACCTACAACAACTCCTCATGTGGAGATCATGAAACAATTAGCTACATGAAGAGCTCCTTCCTTCGATGTCATGAATGTATTCTTCATCATGGAGTCTTCATATTTTGGGTCTTCTTCATAGGGCACGGATGATCCATCACTTCCATCCATGATTTAGTCATGTCCTCATTTCATAATAAAGTGATCCATCAAATTTTTCCATTTGGATTTGCTTTATGTCATGTTGCTTTCTTTATTCCATATTTCTCGGAAGGATCTTACATCCTTCAATATGGTTTTACTAGAAGTCATCCACAGATCTTCCCTTTGGCAACCCTACATAAGCCCATCCATCTATTAGCTCAAAAATAAGAAATGAACACTTAAATCAGAATTACCTTTGTGATGGTATTTCATCATGACATCTTCTTGTAGGTATCAGCATCTTGCATGCATGTTGACACATCCTATATATATTCATTGTCAAGGATCTCCATCTTTTTATGACTCCTATCATATTCCTCATATCTTTCTGGGAGATATTTTAGTCAACTCTTCTTGGTCTCGAATGTTGAATGCCTTCTACCTTTGTTGCATATTTTCACGATCTCTTCCTTTCTTTTCACACACTTCATTCCCAGGAATTTTCAATCATAGTTCCTTTATTATAGTCAGCTCCCTCATGAATCGTCTCAGAACATATTATGTTGATTTCATCTAGTGTGACTTGTGTTTTTCTGGAATCTTTCGGAGGAGAATATCCATTATTATTTTTATCATGTTTACCAAGATGGAAATAGTGATCCATATTATCTACAACCATATGACATGACTTTCGTAATATCCTATGTAAGCATACATACCTAATCTTTCCTTTCGGTCATCCAGACTTCATGTAGCAACTTCATTTGAACGAAATAACTTTATTCTTTGCACCTACTTCATTGATATGTAATCATACCATCATCCTTTGAATTCCATGAGTTGGAATTCTTGATGAAACATTTTCTTCCTTTCTAGATCGATGAATCCTTTGATGAGGATTCTTATCAGAGAACTTGAGGATTTTTCATATCATCACCCCGCAGATGTTTCCTTATTGACTATTGTATGATGATCCCAGTTGATGATGACCTCTACTTCATTTATTTTAGATTTCAATGGGTTTCCGAAGAGCTTATATTCTTTGTAATCAACAGAATTTATCCCATACATTCTTTCTGCTTCCCATGTCACAAGCTCTTACTTCTAAGGCTTTTATCATGATGTTATTTTCTAATCTAATGCATCCTATCTTATTTACATTTCTTCCTATCTATAAATTACAAGTGGAAAGTACCTTCTAGTGAAGAAGACCATCTCAATCACAGTAGAGATCTTTTACTTGTTCCTTCTTAAGCTTCTTTATCTCAGGTTCTTTCACTTCCTCGGTAATATGGGCTTCTTCCCTATCCCTCTTATCCTTATTATGTTTAGGAAAATCTCTTCTATAGTGTCCAAGTTCTTGACAACCATAACATCTAACCTTAGCCATGTTCTTCTTTTTCTTTGGAGGACCAAACTTTCCAAATTTTCCTTTTCTTCTTATCATGGCAGAATATGCTTGATTCTTCTCATTCGGTCCTACATCAAATTTTGCTTCAATCTGGTTTCTTCGATCTTACAAAGTGACCATAGATCTTAAAATAGAGTAGTCTATTTCTTCCTATATAAACTTGAAGTGAAGTTACCCATTCTTCTGGTAGTGCATTTAGTACCATTGTGGTCATCTCTCTATCAGACATGACTTCTCCCAACTCTTCTAGATGATCTCGAATTTCTGATATCCTCATGAAGAATGAGGCTATTCCTTCTTCCTTGGATATCTTCAATTTGTAGATTTATTGCGTTAATGATATTACTTCTCCTGCAGTACTTACGGAAAACAACTATACCAATTTGTCATATATAGCTTTTGTAGTCTCCAACTTGGATACATAGGGGATTAGAGAGTCTTTTATAGATTTTATAAGAATCCTTTGGGCTCTCACTTCTCCCTTCATGAATCTAGCATGTTCTTGAGTATCCTCTTTTATAGGTTAGGTTATAGACCCCTTCATGTGATCCATGACCTCATTCTCAATCACATTTAGGTTTGTCCTTTTCTTCCATGAAAGGTAATTTGCGGCCCCAACCAATTTATTGGTTTCCTTGCAAAAATACATTTTGTTATCAGATATAGTCATAGACTTACAGGAATGATTATTTCTTGCTTCTTCTATAATATTGATGTTTATAGAGGATCTGCTTCTTGAGGGACTAATGAGAGAGAGCTTGATTCACAATACTTCTTGAATGTTCTAGTCTTCCTTTTTTCTTTAATATGGCTTCAAGGCTGTTGATGTTATATATTTCTTTGATCTATGGTTTTGAAGATCTTGCCCTTGATAGCTCTTGGATTTTCTACAATCCTTCTTTGAAGCTTGATTCCTGTGTTTCTACTAGCTTGTGTGCCCCTTCTTGACTTCAACACCTTACCTCTGATATCATATTGAGAAATCTAGGGCATGAATAGTTAAAAGATTCCTCTACTTGATAATTTCTTGTTATATACTTTTAACTCTTAGCTTATAGTCTTTTCTTTGTTATGTTATCATTTTGTTCTTTTCATCAAGACAATTACCGATATGAATAATAAAAGACAAGTGACATAGTATATAGGCTTGTTAGCTAGGGCCAAAACCTCTCACCTCTTGAGGGGATAACCTAGTCAAAATTCTTCTTCTAGATCTTCAATTGATGAGTACCAAGACCATGACACAGACCCTTGAATTTAGTATCCTTCCAATAACCTTGTCACTAACCTTGATGCTCTACCTCTTCCCTTTCTCGACTTTCTTCTTTATCTCAAACTACTCTCCTTGGCGGCTTCTAGAGAAACTTGGTCTTTATTCTTCACAATGCTCCTTCTCGGCTTCCTCTAGAGAATCTCAGTCTCTATACTTTCACTGGTCTCCTCTAGAGAAACTCGGTCTCTAGATCTCTATCTCGGTCACCCAAAAGAATCCTTCCTTTACTTCCCCAGAAGAAAGTCTCCTTCGCTTGCCCAGAAGAAACCTCTCCATTGCTGCCCCAACAGAAAACTCTCCTTTATTTCCCTAGAATAAATCGCTCCTTCTCTGATCCTAGAAGAAACTTTCTTCACTATACCCAGAAGAATCCACCTTCGTTATCCCAGAAGAAAATCCACCTTCTCTATACCCTCTTCATACTCTTGTTTTTGGACTCTACTTCGCACATATTCTTGATCAAATTCAAGTCAAGTTGTTTGCCTTTAAGTGAGACTGAGTGTGGCTATATATACACTTCAACACATGGCCTTTAGTCCAACATGATCTCAGGTGGTAGGTCGACTTCTTCGAACAATTTCTTTCATCGTTGTAGGCTGACTTGAAGAGGATAAGTGACAAGGTCTTGGAGGATACTTTACATAGACAAGATTGACTCTTTACAAAGTGTAAGATGACTCCATTACATGAGAATGTCTACCATTTTATGACTAGATGACAAATAATTCCTAAAGAATCTCAATGGGAGTCTTGACTCAAAAATAAAATCTCTTGCTCATGAAACCCATGATGCAATCATTGCAATATTTTATTTTTCTTCTAAAAATATCATTACATAAAATCATAATTACATGTCATTATGAAGACCGAACCTAGTTACACTTTTCAATATTATCAATGCATTGTTTCAGTTCCTTTTCTTAGAGAAAATGGTTTTCTTAATTATGCAAATGAGATTTTTGTTTGTTGATTCAGTTAAACCATTTCCCTATGGGTAATAGTTAGAAGCATTCTTTAATACAATACCATTTTCTAATGTGAATTGATAATTTTTTAGTGAAGAAAAATAAGTTGCATTATTAAAGACAAGATACATTGGAATGCTAAACCTAGTTATAACGTTATACTTTAAGAAGTAGATGAGTTCCTCGTCATTCACTTGTCTTAATGGAACTGCTTTGATCTACCAAGTAAAATAATATTTTGTTGTTAGAATATATCGATGTTGCTTCGACGAATGTGGAAAGATATATCTGATAACATCTAGTCCCCACTATTGGAATGGTCCCTTAATTGCTACTAGTAGCAGTGGTGCGGCTGACTTTTGATCTCTGTTGACGCATCTCTGACAAGCTAGGAACTTGCGAGCATAAGCATGAGCATCTTTGAATAAGGTGGGCCAATAATAACCAACCCTCATTACTTTATGCGCAGTTTTGTCGCCCACATAGTGACCACCTTCCATTATCTCGTGTAGATCTTTTAGTACCTTCTTTGTGTCTTGAGTCTCAAGGCATCTTAGCAAGACACCATTGTGGTGCTTTCTGAAAACCACTCCATGAATAAACTGATCAGATATATCCTTAAGGTGAATTTCCCTCTTTTGTTTATTCAATAAATGTGTGGGCAAGGTGTCATTCTCTAAGAATTGCCATATGTCTGAATACCAAGGTTTTGTATATTTGGTCTAGGGAACTTGTTCAACATTATACATTTTTATTTTCTACTCCCAACCTGAAAGATATTACTCGGGATCATCTCTCTCTTTGGCAAAAAGTTTACAGAGGCCATGACCCTTAATAGTATGAACTGGTTTAAACTCTAGATCATATTCTTGTAAACAAGTCATCCAATTTTCCCTCTTCTCACCTAGCTCTTGTTGCACGGAGAGTGTTCTGACCATTGGATGAGGCATAAAAATGATCATGTGAAATTTAAGGAGATAGAGTCTGAAATATTTTGCTTCCTTATACATAGCATAAGTTTTTTTATCAATGGCGAGATAATTCATATCTGGCCCTTGTAAGCCAACACCCATGAGAGAAATAGGTTGTTCATTTCCTTCAGCATCCTTCTAAGTTGGTATGGATGCAATAGATGAATCCAAAGCAAAAGTGTAAAAAAGGAAATATTTTCCATAATCAAGACTAAATATTGCAAGTGCATCAACAATAACTTGTTTGATTTGAGTGAAAGCATCCTTTTCCCTTTTGTCCCATTTGTAATTTGCGTCTTTCTTAATAATCTCTTGTAGAGGTTTAACTATTTGAGCATAATCAGAGATGAACTTTCTCAGGAAATTAATCTTCCCTAAGAAATATTACATAGATTTCTTATTCACCGAGAACGAGATCAGAGTAATATATTTTACCCTTTTGGGGTCAACTTTGATTCCACTCTTTCAAATGATGTGTCCTAAGAGAGTCCCTTCTGACACACAAAATATGTTTTTCTTGGGATTGATAGAAATACCATATTTACAACACTGCTCAAATATTTGCTTCAGATGACGTACATGATTTTATCTTCTTTATAAAACGCAGTTACATCATCCAAATAAAAAACTACACTTTGGCCAATCATGCCATGAAAAGCGATGTACATCACTCTTTGAAATGTAGCACCAACATTGATATGCCTGAATGGAATACACTTAAAAGTAAATGTTCCCCACTTAGTCCTAAAGATAGTTTTGGGACGATTTGGTTCTGCCACTAGCACTTGATTATAGCCAGAAAAACCATTTAGAAACGAGAACATCTCAGACCTGGATATTGTTTGGAGGATTTATTCTATGGATTGCACTAGGTAATTATCTTTATATGATGCCCGATTGAGGTTTCGAAATTCTACACATAACCTTATCTCATCGGACTTCTTCTTGACTGGGACCAAACTGGAAACCCAAGTGGAATGTATAACCTTGAAAATGATATGAGCATCCAGTAATTTCCTCAATTCTTTTTGAATCGTGGGTTCTAGCATTGGATGAACTTTCCTTAGCTTATACTGAAAATGTTTCACCCCCTTTTTAATGAGAATGCCATGTCGGGTGATACGAGTATCATATGTCTTCAAAGCTTCATATGTCCATGAAAACACATCGCGGTACTGCTTGAACAAGCGAATGAATGTTTTTCATTCTTGTGGAGAACAACATGTACCAAGGTTTACATATTTCAAATCTTCTTAAGTTCCCAATTTGACTTGTTTGGATGATAGCTTCGAGCTCTGTGTCTCAGTATTGATTGGTCCTCTTAACTGGTTTTGCAAGTGATATGATTTTTCCAGGGACACTACATATTTAGGCATAGTGTTTCCTTTCAGATACCTCCTGCAAAGCCTTGTCGTGCTCATTCTCTTCAATGGAAACATATTTAAACATGTCTACATTAGCCGTAAAATGAAGTGTCTATTGGTCATCATTGAAAACATGAAAATTAGTGGCATTATTAGGCATAGAAGGTTTATATAATATCTCTATAGAAAAACCATTTATCAATGGTGACATCCTAGTGGATGCATTAGCTAATGCATATGTTCCAGCATTTCTAAACCTAGGAATGGAAATGATATTAAAATCTTTAAAATAATTAATAACTCGCCATACCTCTTGTTGGTAGTTTTTAAGATTTGGTGAAACACATTGGATAGTGTCGCGTACCTATCGATTAACCACTTTTGAGTCACCAATTACCTTGATAAACTCTACCTTCAGATCGATGGCTTTCTTTAGTCCAAGCATGAGTGTTTCATATTCAGCAGTATTATTTGTACACTCTAACTCCAAATGGAATGATATGATGTACTTCTTATTGTACAATTCTATGAGTACGAACTAGCTGCAGAGATATCCTACATTATTGAACCATCAAAGTACATATTCCATATATTATTAACTATTAAATTGGTTCCTATACTATTATTAGTATTATGTACATCTATATTACGTGATTCATTAGCACCAATTGGAGTACATGGAAGGGGCTCCAACTATGTATCAGATGGGATGGGTGATGATTGTTCTTGATAACACTCATTATCAGTTTCCAAAAAATAATTTCCAAAGATCAAATCAGAAAATGAAATAGGTTCATTATGACCATCAAGTGGTGTCACAATATATTTCATGTATGATTCACTCTTCACTTGAATATGGTTGTTTCTGCCCTTATATGGAAGCCAAAAGTGTGACCAATCTGTGGAAAAATACCCTTGTAATTTACTAGACCAGTATCTACTCAGGAGTACACCATAGGCTTTAGGGATGTCCATAATTACAATTTTATACATTGGTGTACTTGGTGATCAGATGATAATCAAGTAATAACATTCGTTAGTTCACCAATAGCTTGGACAAGAGATCTATCCTGTTGAATGATTTGTGCATCAGTTTAATCCCATTTAGTGTTAATTTTTTTAGCAACAGATAATGGCATTACATTCACAGAGGCATTGGAATCGACTAAACAATTATGGGCATTGTAATTAAACATTTCGAAAGTTAAAAAAAAAATGGGGGTAGAAATTTTTAGCATCTAAAGTTACAACTTTAACTATAGATTTGAGAGTTCCATAAGACTTACCAGACACCCTTTGAGAAGAAGAATCTTTGTCACCTAATGAAGGTTGTGAAAAGGATTGGACAAGTAGTTCTCATTGGCCTACTATCTTCGTGAGCTCAAACATGGAGATGTTGACAAGAGCTCTCATAAAGCCTTAAATGATATTATAATCAATCGTTTCATTTTTAGCAAGAAGTACTGAAGTGTCTAGAGGTGTAGCCTTATTTGACACTTCTGAAGTGATGGATTTGTTTTTCCTTCTGGTGGGAGTGTTCTTAGAAGTAATACCATTTCCAAACTTACTTTGTGCATTCTGAGAATGATTGGTTGGTGGTGAAATCCTTCTTACCAGTTGCTCCTTCGATTTCTGTCTCTTCACCTCTTGTTTAGAAATAGACCCTTGAATCCTTAAGTTATATCGACCATTTTTTTTATGAGGAGGGGATTCACTTTGTGGCACTGCTTCAACACTCTTCTTTTCAACATTGAGCATAAAATCAAAAGAATTAATTGCATGTCCAATACATGTACTTTCCTCAGTCGTTGTAGATTCATTTGTTTCTTATATTTTCTCAAAGTTCTCATCTTCTAGTAACGTATCAACAATGCGTGTGGCCAGAGCATTCATGTTGTGGTTCCATTATGGGATTGTTTTCTCTGAATTCCATTTCTAATGGAAGGAACAATAGTTATCCATGCCTATACTTTCAATATTCAACATAACATTCGAACTCTAGGAAGATTTAGTCGACTAGTTATTGTTGTTGGTCTTCCTCCTAAATGGAAAATACTTGGGAGGCTTGCTATTGGTAGAAGCCTCGCTAGACCTTCTCTTTAACTCTAAAACTTCGTTCGTGAGTTCTTTTAAATACCTGGTCAAGCTTTCAATATCCACAGAATCCCTTTCTTTAGCCTTGCTTGATGAAGTCTAAAAATTCTTGCCAGTCTCCTTAGAGTCTTTAGATTCATCATCATCTATAATAACTCCAAAGTCATGCAAGTCTTTCTCCACATGATTAATTCTACAAATTTTACAATCATTGTATCCTTTGTAGCTCGTTTAACAAAAGAGGAAATGTTTGTGGGCAAGGCAATTGTATAGTAATCGATAGTAATTGAATCATGAGGTTGTGTATATGGGGTAAACTTGTTCAATATGTGATTAAACCTTTGATTGAAATCCTTAACTTTCTCCTTTTCCCCCATATTACTATTTATGAGCTCTTTTAATAACATGGATGGAATCTTTCTAGCAAAAAATGTATTCCAAAACAATTTCTTAAACTCCCTCCATCCATGGATTAAATTGACAGGCAGACTATGGTACCATGTTGTTGCTCTACCTTCTAATGTAAAAGGAAAACTCCTACAGGAAACAACATCGTATCATACCTCTAACATTTGTAGATGCATGTAGAAATCATCGATATAGTCTTCTACCTTAGTCTTCTTATCGAGATCGAACTTTGATAACAGTTTTTCTGGTTGTCTGGGAATTCTATGAAGGTTATCAAGAAGAGAAAGTGGCCCTTGGGCCATCCAATCCAAGTTTTGATCATCCATGCCTTCATCTCTTTGCTCTTCCTCCTTTTCTGAATCTGATGATCCTTCTCCTTCACCATTTAAACAGTCGTTAAACTCAAAATCAGCTCACAGTTTTTCTTCTTCAGAAATAAAAACATCTTCCTCATACTCTGCGTGAATGGGCGGAAGTGTCTCTTGATGAACTGTGTCTTCTGAAGACTCTGGAAACTCCTCAAGAATGACGAAAAACAAATCTTCCATTGATGTAACCAACACACCAGTTCAAGTTGTTTCTTTCTTCTTAGGATTATGACGAAGATTATGAGCAACAGGGAGTAAAACGATATCTTTCACAAACCGAAGGGTGATAGGTCGAATGGCCTGGAGTTATTCATAGGTAACCTCATAGGCTAACTCTGGACCAGTTTGAGAAGACCCTCCTACTTCAGGAATAGGAGTTGGGATGGTGCTTGGGATATTACTATCTTGTCTAGAAGATGAATGATTAGGATGTGTAGAGTTATCAGCCATAAAAAGTTGGCTTCCCTCATATAACCAGAATGTTGACGGTGTTGGATACCACAAACATACAGGGGATATCACCGATATAAGGTCCCAATTATACCTCACAATTTTTTATGTAGGAGTCCCATTTGGAAATATGGCCTGATTGTTGTTTACTTGAAGGTTTTCCTTGGCTTATGAAATTAACATGAGAGAGAAATGCACATGTGCTTTTGAATGAGCAAGAGAGTGTGCCTTGTGAAAGTTCAGTTGTATATGTATCAAGTTTATTTCACTACAAGGGGGGAAAGTGAGCTTTTAAAAAAGAAGTAATAGTATTAATTAGAGACACATGCACATAAATGAGAAAGAAACATTAGACCATTACAATACATTTCCAACAAGTTAAGTGCCAAAGTCACTGAAAAAGTTTAATTAATTTAGTACATGTGAAAGGAAATATGAATCATAAACATTACAAGAATAGTCTTAAAACATTCACAATCCATGCATGAAAACGTGTTAGCGAAATGGCTTCAAGTATTAGGAAAAATTTCCATGTTACATAAGAATAATGAACATCACTAGCTCCAATAATGGAGCGTTAGAGCCACTACTTTCTCCCCATAAGTATTATCTCTGTAACACCCTCCTCCCACATCCACCAAATTAACCATGCCAACAGGGGTAAACATGATACAAGAGGATACTGTGATCAAATTTGACCTCCTATGTGACCTTAAGGAAGTCGAATAGACAAAAAATCACACACAGTCATCCAACATCATCAACAGGAGACAGGTCATCCACTCAGATAGCATGTCCCTAGGTCCCACTATTGTTCTAGATATCTTAGGCCAAAGTGCTCTCTTGTTATGGGTAAGGGAGTGACCAACAACCTAAATCCTCTCCCACAGGATTGCCTACCAATGACCAGACACTCAAGTTGTCAGTTCTGTGCCAACGACCCTAGGATTTAAGCCACTTTGTCAGGTCCAGAGCCCAGACCACTGCCTAGAATGGAATGATAGCTTGAAATTAGTAAAAATACAGGGAAACAATGATGCAAAAGAAATAAGTTGAACACGACCATAACCAGACCCCTACTAGCGATGACATGCATTTCGGCAAACATGTCATCAATATGTAACCTACAAGTGTAAACAACATAATTAAGTGCAGGGATCTCATACTTATCTGAGAATCATTATGAACCATTGTTTCCTCATGTCATTTGTTGTGTATTCATCTATCAGGTCATAGACACTTTATCCATTCATATACAAATAAAAACATGCTGAGAGCCATACATATTTGTTCTCATAAAATGTACATATAACTAGCATAATAGGAATAGAAATACCATAAACATATCAGCCATTAAAATCCACATATACATCAGTACATTTACACTTGAAAATCAATGGAATGAATTTCTAATTAATGAATGCAATGAACCAACCAGAGATGGGACTACCACATTCCATACGACCATGGATTGGCTCAACCAAGTCTCGCTTTAGCCAATCACCCTCGTACCATATTCCAAGCATGAGTGTGGGACTCAAACCAAAAGAACTCAACCAGGGCTTACCGAGGCTAAACTACCTCACCCTCATCAATAAAAACTAGGCTTTAACGTAATCCATCCTGGATCACTAGGCCAACACAATGAACACATCATAATAGGCTTTATCGTGATCTCCACCCGATCACTAGGCCAAACAAGCATGGATTCCACAGTATTTCTCCACCTACACCATGAGGAATTTTCTTGTATCCTAGTCTCTTAGGCTTTACCGCAATCCAAACCTGAATCACTAGGCCCTAAACTGAGACCCGCTCTCCAGGCTTTACCGCATATCCGAAACCTAGGATTACTAGGCCCAACAGAGAGAAAACCACCTCTTGGCTTTATCGCATATCTTTCCATTTACCAGCAAGGATTCCTAGGCCCAATGAGGCAACACAATCTTGGCTTTACCACAACCCACAGTCTGGATTAGGGGGCACTAGGCTAGTAGCTTTACCATGATCCACATTCTAGTTCAGGGACCATTAGGCCATGTGCTCTATCATTCGGAGATCCACCCCACTCAGCTTCAAATCCATCCGGCAATCCAGCTCAACCCAAACATGAGAACCCCATCACACCATGACTATCCGAAAATGGAAAGGCTAGGTAGAAAACATTGTTACACTTGGAGAAAACCCATGCCACAACAGCAAAAGAACCACAAGCAATACCATGCATTCCAAATCTAGCAAGGAAAATACACATGTAAGTCGATACCTACAATGAAGCTTGTTGTAAATGCTTGATCCTGCCTTTCCCTGCCTTATCTTTGCTTCCTCTTGCCTTCTTTTCCTTTCTTGATCCAATGCCAAAATGCTCCAAGAAAACTCTAAGTGTCCAAGAGTGTGAGAATGAGAGAGCTCCAAAGCTAAATTGGAAAAAGGTTAGACTGACAAAAAACTACCAACTAATCCTTAGAAGCCTTTTTATGAATGAGGCCACTATTTTCTTCATTTTCCATGATTTTCCTTCAATTTCCTTCTCACATGAAACATGTGACCTTTCACCTCCTTTTCCTCCTAATCTCCATTATTTTCATAAAAAAATGTGCCAAAAGTGTCATTTTTCCTTTCCAAAGCCTTAGTCATTGCCTTTGCCAATTTCCTTAGCCATAAACAACCAAATGAACATCCCCTAGGATGTCTTGCCCAACATTAAGCTTGGAATAAGTGTCCCATTGACCATGGTTATATTTTTTAACTTTTATTACATGGAATTTTCCCCAGGGTTGTTACAAAACCCTTCCCCTTAGGGGAAATCGTCCTCGGTGTTCAATCACACATATACCTCAACAACTCGTTAAAAGAAGACATACTGCTTATGGATCTTTATAATATATCTCAATTTTGTATTTACAATGAAAGATATGCTCAAAACAAAACATCATGATAACATACCACATAGTGGAGCTTTATAACACATCTCATTACAATATTTACAATGATCATCATGCTGAGTGCCAATCCACATAGCATCATAACATCATGATAACATAACCACATGATAGCATAGTAACATGATAACATAACCATAATGACATGACACTCATACTGCATAGTGGAGCTTTATAACATAGATCATGGCAGTGTTGACATCCATACACATATGTACATATAGCAACATCACCATAAATATATATACCAAAACATATATCAAAACATACACCAAAGCATATATCAAAACATATACTAAAGACCATATCTAAGCATATATGAAAACATCATATCAAAGCATATACCAACCATCATAAAGAACATGCCAAACCACTATAAAGCATATACCAAACCACTATAAAGCATATACCAAACCACCATATCAAAGTTGCTTTGCCTCAACCAAAAAATAAGGAAGGATGCATAGCCTGTATCTTATCTACCATCTCCCATGTAGCTTCATCGACCCCAAATTTCTTCCATTGCACCTTAACTTGCTCGATTGCTTAGTTCTAGAGCATGAGCACCTTTTTCTACAATATGCATTGAGGCTCTGGTTAGAATTTTCAATCTAGTTCCACATGCAATACAAACCATTCAAGCACATGATCATCATCCTTAACATACTTCTTAAGCAAAGATACATGGAAAACATTATGGACTTTCACTGTCAGAGGAAATGCAAGTCAATAGGCTACTAGCCCAATCCTCTCAATGATACTGAAGGGTCCACAAAACCGTGGTGCCAACTTGGTACATGATTCAATCCGCAAGGAGCTCTTCTTTGGTTTGATGCTCAAGTACACCTATTCCACAACCTGGAACTCCTTGAACAATATGTTCTTGTCTGCATAACTCTTCTACCTATCCTGTGTTGCCTTTAGATTCTTCTTGATCACTTGCATTTCATGTTCCATGTCTGCCAACATATCTGGTCTAATCAATACCCTGCTAACCAGATCACTCCAATTGATAGGAGTGTTACAACTTTGTCCATACAATGCCTCAAAAGGACTCATCCTCAATAACTCCTGATAATCATTGTTGTATGTGAACTCTACCAAAGGGAGAAACTCTTCCCACTTTCATTGTTGATGCATCACATACATCCTCAACATGTCCTCCAATATCCTGTTGACCCTCTTTGTATGTCCATGTGTCTGTGGATGATAAGTCGTGATGAAGGTCAATTTTGTGCCCAAACCTGCAAATAACTCCTTCCAAAACTTGGAAGTGAACTTCACATCCCTGTCTGACACAATCTTCTTTGGAACACCATGTAACCTGACCACATCTCTGATGAATACTTGTGCCACATCACTAGATGAGAACGTAGACTTCACCAAAATGAAGTGTGCAACCTTTGTTAACTTGTCCACAATAACCATAATGGAATCATGTTTCTTCACTGTCTTAGGCAAGCCTGTGATGATATCCATGGAAATGACCTCACTATAGCAATCCACCTAGATGTGTACACTCTACTTTCACTTACTGACAGTCGAAACACCTCACCAAAATATCTATTACATCCCTCTTCAAATTCGACTAATAATAATATCTCTTCACTATTTTTAGTGTCTTCTAATAACCTAGGTGATCTGAATATGGTTTCGCATGAAACTCCCTCAAGATCACCTTCTTGAGCTCACCGTTATCCAATATATATATCCTGTCTCGGAACCTGACCGATCCATCTACTGTAAGACAATAATCCATACCATGTGCACCTGCACCTGTACCTATACCTATATATTTGCATGTACCTTTACTACCACCTGTACATGTACATGCACTTGTTTCAACCTATGCACAATCTCCATATACCTGACATCTTGCTGACCTACCTGCAAGATCATATCCTGTAATTTTGTCCCATAGGAGATCATAGCTACCAAGTGATTTACCTATACCTGTCTGCTGAGAGCATCTTCCACCCTATTCTCTCTACCTTTGATGTACCTGATCTCAAAATCAAACTCGTTGATTGTGGCCAACCATCTAGCATGCCTACTATTCAAATTCAGCTGGTCAAACAAATACCTCAACCCAATGTGATCACTCATAAGTACAAACCTCATGCCTAGAAGATAGTGTCTCCACATCTTCAATGCATGTATGATCACTGATAACTCAAGATCATGTGTTGGGTAGTTCTGCTCGTGCTTGTTTAGTTTCTAGGACTCATAGCATACCTCTTGTCCATCCTGCATAAGGACTCCACCAAGCCCTCTTGTCCATCCTGCATAAGGACTCCACCAAGCCCTCTCTTGCAAGCATATTTGCATACCACAAATTCCTTGTCGAGATCCGCAATCTATAACACTGATGCATGTGTCAACAACTACTTATTACTCAAAGCTAAACTCACACTCCTCTGTCCATTTGAATTTCTTACCTTTCCACTATAATGATGTGATAGGATAAGAAACCTATGAGAAGTTCTTGATGAACATCCTATAATATCCTTCAAACCCATGAAAGATCTCAACTCATCCACAATCTTAGGAGCTACCCACTCCATGATGGCCCTTATCTTCTCTGAATCTACTACAATTCCCTCCTTGGAGAAAACTTGTCCCAAGTAATGTACCTCTGTCTCAAAGAAACTACACTTGTTGAGCTTAACATACAACTGATTCTCTTACAACAACCTCAACACTATTGTTAAATGCTCGACATGTTCTTCCTCATTTTTAGAATATACCAGTATATCATCAATGAACACAATAACAAACTTATCCAAATACAGACGCAACACACTATTCTTCAAGCACGTGAATGTAGCTGGAGCATTAGTCAAGCCAAATGGAACAATACACAAACTCATAATTTCCATACCTGGTCCTGAACGCAGTCTTGTAAATGTCCTCCTCTTTGATGTGCACCTGATGGTATCTAGATCTCAAGTCAATCTTCAAGAGCACTGTTGCTCCCTTCAGTTGATCGAACAAGTCATCAATCCTCGACAAAAGGTGCCTATTCTTGATAGTCACTTTGTTCAACTTCTTGCAGTCAATGCATAATCTAAGAGTACCATCTTTCTTCCTTAAAAACAATATTGGTGCGCCCCAAGGTGATAAACTTGGCCTAATGTATTCCTTATCCAACATTTCCTTCAACTGTAGCTTTAACTCAACTAACTCATTGTGTTCATCCTGTAAGGTGCTTTCGATGTTGGAGATGCCCCTAGCACTAACTCAATAGAAAATTCTACCTCCTTGTGAGGTGGAAACTCTGTAATGTCCTCAAGAAATACATCCTGAAACTGTTGCAAAACTAGGTACCTAATCAACACATTTTCATCCTCAACCTCCTTACCCTTATCACTAGAAATGTGTACTGCAAATAGCTTACACCCTTTCCTGTGGCTACACTTTGCTTGCATAGCTATCATCATCCTAACTGATGTGGCTTTATTCTTACCTTGTAAGACTCTTAGTTCTCCATTTTCATCAACACACTCTATAGCTTTGTCATAACAGTCTACCTTGGTTCTATGAAGATACAACCAATCGATGCCCAACAACATAATGTATGATCCAAATAGTAATACATTTAAATGTGTTGCGGTAGGCATACCATTCAAATAAAATAATCAATCTCTTACCCAATGATGAACTCGCTTCTTGGTACCTGTAGCCAACTACACTTACCAAGACTCTGCATGCAATTCCTTATTCAAACCACACTTATCCACTAAGTCAGGACTAACATAGTGATAATAGAAATAGCTTGATCACAAATCTTACCATCCATCTCAATGATAGATACCCGGTGTTCTGCATGTCCATTTTCCACTACCGCATAGATATGTGGAATACTCTAACCAACATCCCAAACGGTCCACGCCTCATGTGCAATGTATATCTGAGGCCTACCACCTTGATTATGTGGACAATCTCTCCTAAGGTGCTCCTTACCGCATGTCCAACACTCCAACCAACTAGTGCCCTCACCTCTATGTTGTTGTTGCTGTTGTGACCCATGTCCCTGTCTAGCTACATTAAATCTCTTTTGCGGTGCCAAATTTTCTTTATCATATGCATGTGAAGGCCTTGTCCTCTTAGGCTACCATTTACCTTTACCTTTGTCCTTTTCTTTCCATCCATGTTGAGATTCATTTTTACACTTTGATTTTTCATAGCAATGCTTCAGTTTCCTAATAACTTTCTTAAGTGACCGAAGCTCATCATACTCAATTCGATCTCTAAATTCTAATGGAAAACCACTGACAAATCACTAAACTTTAGCCTTCTCATTAGTAAGATATGGTACATACCTCAATTGCTCCAAAAACTTGGTCATGTATTCTTTGTATGTCATTGATCCCATCTTTAGATCATAGAATTCTCTTGCCTTACTATCATAGTACCTCTCTAACAAGTATTTATTCCTAAAATCGTGAACTCCTACCAACTCAAGACATATGTCCTAATATCTCTAACCTGCTTCACATCTTCCCACCAAATGTTTGCTTTATCTTTCAAGCTGAAGATAGCTACTACGGCCTTCATGTTATCAATGTAACCATGCAACTCAAAGAATTTGTTCATCCCAAGTATCCAAGCCTCTGCATCTTCTAAATTCTTCACATCTCCATCAAAATTAGGTGGCTTTGCTTTCTTAAACTCATCAGGCAAGTATCCCCTATCATTTCTCCTATAATGATGATAGTGATGAAAATCATGATGTTTATCAAAACAAAAACTAGAATAGTACATGTATTCATCACCCCTCCTATCTGAAGTGTCCATCAACCTACCTTCTCTCACTATGTCAGATCTATCCAACCTGTGTCTACCAGGAGATCTACTACCATATGCCCCATTATTTCTATCCTCATGTCCATGGCTAATCTGAAGCGACCCTTGTCACTGCAAGTCTGACAAACTCTGAAGAAATATAGCATTGATCTATGCTTGTTTCTCTTGTGCTTGTATGATCTAGTCATTATCTACCTTACAACTCCTTATTGCTTCTTTTAAGCTTCTCAGTGTAACTTCCAAGTTGGAAGGGTTCCAAACACCATATTATTCTTCAGATTCATAGAGAGAGTCTTTGTAGTCAACCATCTTCCTATCCATTTGATATTTCTTCCTACAATGCATAATATGTCAAGTAAACCAAATCATAATAAATCACGTACCTCATTATAGCTCGAGGAGGATGCTTCTTCTACAAGATCACCAAATCATCCTGATACATGTATAACATAATCATAACAGCATATATACATACGCAAATGAATGTATAAACACATAAACATCACTCTAGTTAGGGTGCAATCCTCAATTCAAGGCCATATCAACAATGCATTTTATGACCTCATGCATGACAACAACCATTACTCCATTGTTCACATTGCCACATGCAACCAACAATATGTCTAAGCAATGCCTAATCAACTACACATACGCATAAATGCATGTACTCGAACATAAGCGATCAATTCTTGTAATTAACCTACACTATTGATACATGTAATCAAAATATTCAATAATATAACCTAACATATAAGGATGTAAGTAGGGGACATATAATCAACATGTAAGTGACATATAACTATATGCAACCAATCATATACTCATGACGATGCATTCCATGAAATCAATATTAATTTCTTCATGACAACCATACTACAACCATAATCAAGCAATTACAACAAGCACATGAAATGCAAGTGTAAGAGACACACATGCAACTGGCACACATGCATGACCAACACACATTTCCCATCTAGTCCGAGACTTGAACCATGCTCTGGTACCACTCTATAACACCCTCCCACATCCACCCAAGTAACCATGTCAATCGAAAACATGAGACGAGAGGCTACTATAATTAGATTTGACCTCCTATGTGACCTTAAGGAAGTGGAATCAATGAAACATCACACACAGTCATCCAACATCATCAACAGAACCCTCAAGAGATAATTCAGCCACTCAAATAACTTGTCCCTAATTCCCATTGTTTTTCTGGATCTCTTATGCCAAATTTCTCTCATGCTATGGGAAAGGGAGCGACGAACATCCTAAAGTCTCTCTCACAAATTTCCCTGCTAGTGACCAGAGACTCAATTTGTCAATTCTGTGCCAGCGATCTTGGGATTTAACCCACTTTTTCAGGCCCATAGCCCAGGGCACTGCCCAGAATGGAATGATATCTTGAAATTAGTAAAAGTACAAGGAAACAATGATGTAAAAGAAATAAGTTGAACAAGACCACAACCAGACCCCTACTAGCCATGACAGGCATTTCGTCAAACATGTCATCAATATGCCACCTACAGGTGCAAACAACAGAATTAAGTGTAGGGATCTCATACTTATCTAAGAATCGCTATGAACCATTGTTTCATCATGTCATTTGCTGCATATTCATCTATTAGCTCATAAACACTTTATCCATTCATATACAATTAAAAACATGCTGAGAGCCACACATATTTGTTCTCATAAAATGCACATATAGTAGCATAATAGGAACAGAAATACCATAAACATATCAGCCATCAAAATCCACATATGCGTTAGTACATTTACACATGAAAATCAAGGGAATGAATTTCTCATTAATGAAAGCAATGAACCAACCGGAGATGGGACTACCACATTCCACCCGACCATAGATTGGCTCAGCCAAGTCTCTTTTCAGCCAATCACCCCCATGCCATATTTCAAGCATGAATGTGGAACTCAAACCAAAATAACTCAACTAGGGCTTACAGAGGCTAAACCACCTCACCCTCATCAATAAAAACTAGGCTTTACCATAATCCATCCTGGATCACAAGGCCAACAAAAATGAAGACATGATAACATACTTTACCATGATCTCCACTCAATCACTAGGCCAAACAAGCATGGATGCCCTAATATTTCTCCACCTACTCGTGAGTAATTTTCCTATCTCCTAGTCTCTCAAGTTTTACCGCAATCCAAACCCGAATCACTAGGCCCTAAACCGAGACCCACTCTCCAGGATTTACCACATATCCCAAACCCAGGATTACTAGGCCCAATGGAGAGCAAACCACCTCTTGGCTTTACCGTATATCCTGTCATTCACTGGCAAGGATTCCTAGGCCCACCAAGGCAACACAATCCTTGCTTTACTGCAACCCACAGTCTGGCTGAAGGGTCACTAGGCCAATGGCTTTACCATGATCCATAGTCTAGTTCAAGGACCACTAGGAGATGTGCTCTATCTTTCAGAGGTCCACCCCACTCAGCTTCGAATCCATCTAGCAATCCAGCTCAACCAAAATATGGGAACCCCATCACACCATGGCTATCCGAAAATGGAAAGGCTAGTCTGAAAACATTGTTACACCTGGAAAAACCCATGCCAAAATAGAAAAAGAACCACATGCAATACCATGCATGCCAAATCTAGCAAGGAAAATGGACATGCAAGTCAATACCTACAATGAAGTCTGTTTTAGCTGCTTGATCATGCCTTTCCCTGCTTGATCTTTTCTTCCTCTTGCCTTCTTTGCCTTTCTTGATCCAACTCCAAAATGCTCCAAGAATACTCGAAGTGTCTAAGAGTGAGAGAGAGAGAGAGAGAGAGAGAGATAGAGAGAGAGAGAGAATAATGAGAGATCTCCAACGCTTAATTGAAAAAAGGTTACCAACTGATCTTGAGAAGCCTGTTTATGAATGAGGCCTCTATTTTCTTCATTTTCCATTATTTTCCTTCAATTTCCTCCTCACATGCACCTTGTGACTTTTCACCTCCCTTTTCTCCTAATTTCCATTATTTTCATAAATAAATGTGCCAAAAGTGCCATTTTGCCTTTCCAAAGCCTTAGGCATTGACTTTTCCAATTTCCTTAGCCATAAACAACCAAATGAACACCCCCTAGGATGTATTTCCCAACATCCACATTGGAATATGTGTCCCATCGACTGTGGTTATTGTTTTTAACTTTTATTACATGGAATTTTCACTAGGGCTATTACATAACCCTCCCCCTTAGGGGACAACATTCTCGGTGTTCAATCACATATACCTCAGCAACCCGCTGAAAGAAGCCATATTGCTTATGGAGCTTTACAATACAGCTCGATGCAATATTTACAATGAAAGATCTGCTCAAAAGAAAACATCATGACAACATGACAACATACCGCATAATAAAGCTTTATAACACATCTCATGGTAGTATTTACATCCATACACATATGTATATATAGCAACATCACCATAAATATATATACCAAAACATATATCAAAACATGTACCAAAACATATACTAAACACCATATCTAAGCATATATCAAAACATCATCTCAAAGCATATATTAACCATCATAAAGCATATACCAAACCACTGTAAAGCATATACCAAACCACCATAAAGCATATACCAAACCACCATATCAAAGCTTCTTTGCCTCAACCAGCAAACAAGGAAGGATACATAGCCTACATCTCCATCATCTCCCATGTAGCTTCATCGGGACCAAAGTGCTTCCATTGTACTTTAACTTGCTCGGTTCCAGAGCATGAGCACCTTTTTCTGCAATATACATTAAGGCTCCAGCTAGAATTCTCCAACTGGTTCCACTTGCAATAAAACCCATTCAACCACATGGTCAGCATCCTTAACATACTTCTTAAGCAAAGATACATGGAAAACATCATGGACTTTCACTATTAGAGGTAGTGCAAGTCGATAGGCTACTGGCCCAATCCTCTCAATGATACTGAAGGGTCCACAAAACCGTGGTGCCATCTTGGCACATGATCCAATCCACAAAGAGCTCTTCTTCCCCAACCTGGAACTCCTTGAACAACAATTTCATGTCTTCATAACTCTTCTACCTATCCTGTGATTCCTATATATTCTTCTTAATCACCTACATTTCATGTTCCATGTCTGCCAACATATCTAGTCCAATCAATACCCTGCTAACCGGATGACTCCAACTGATAGGAGTCGTACAACTATGCCCATACAATGCCTCATATTACAATGCCTGATTGTAATATGATATTCGTCATCTATTGGTGCTTCCTTTTTGATACCCGTGGATGCTTCATTAAGCACAACATCAATGCATTCAACTATCTTTTGAAGTATTTTATTGTAACATTTGTATCCTTTGCTTCTAGAGGAGTATCCAAGGAGAATTCCTTCATCAGCTCTAGCTTCAAGCTTTCCAATTTTATCATTATTATTTTTTATGTAACACTTACTTCCAAAAACTCTAAAATGCTTAACAATTGGGGGTTTACTGTACCAAAGTTCATAAGGCATTTTATCAATATTCACACGGATATGAGCTTTGTTGAGAATAATTACCGCAAGTATGTGTTGCTTCACCCCAGAAGGTACGAGGCATGTAGGACCCATCAAGCATGGCACATGCCATTTGTTGAATTATTATATTCATTCTTTCTACTACCCCATTTTGTTGAGGAGTCTTAGCTATAGAAAATTGTCTCTTGATGCCATGTTGTTCACAAAAGTCGAAAAATTCGTTTGATATGTATTCTCCTCCCTTGTCAAATCTGAGACATTTGATTTTTAAGTCTAATTCATTCTTTATTAAAGCTTTGAAGACTTTAAATTTGTCAAATGCTTCATCTTTATACTTTAATAAACCAATCCAGTACATTCTCATCAAGTCATCAATAAATAAGATGAAATATTGTTCACATCTAAGTGACATTTTCTTCACTGCAAATCAGTATGAATAAGTTCAAGAGGCCTACTTGCATAACCTTATTTGGCATTGAATTGTACCCAGGTTTGCTTACCGAATTGACATGATTTGCATGTAGTATTTTTTGGTAGAGAGGTGTTTGTCAATTCACGAATTGCTCCTAGCTTGCTTGACTTATTTATTTGACTGAAGCTTAGATGTCCCAATATTTTGTGCCATAACCAAACTTCTTATGCTTTGCTTAAGTGACATTGTTCTATATCGCCTTCCAAGACATAGACATTACCTGGAGTTCTTGTTCCTTTTATTATGGTTTTTCCTGTATTGAGATTTCGGACCACACAATTCTTTGATCTGAAAACAATCTCATTCCCTTGGTCACACATCTCGCTAACACTTAACAATTTATGCTTCAACCCATCAACAAATAAAACATTTCTAGCTTTAACCTTTTTTTTTAACAAAAAGTTCATTTTCCTTTGATAGTAGCAAGTGTATTGTTTCCAAATGTTATGTTCTTTTCTTTCTTTATTTCATTAAAAGACATAAACTTATCTTTATCACCTATCATGTGTTTTGAGCATCCACTATCAATGTACCATATATTTTCTTGATCCCTGCATATAAAGCTCGACCACAGTTCTCAGATTCAATTTTTTTCTTCTTCCATACCTTATATGTTGTTTGCATTTGCTTATGCTAAGCTATTGATCATCCTTTACTCCTGCACTCAAATTCTTTATGCCCAAAGTTATTGCAAAAGGAGCATTTAGTTTCATATTGAAGAGGAGCTTCCCTAGTCATGATAGTTTTGTAAGCAACACATTGAGCAGCCTTATGACCAAAATTATGACAAGGAAAACATTGTCCATTAGAGTAGAAGCGTCTGTGAGTATAGTACCTTCTAGTGTTGTTTTCCTTTTGATTGAATCGAGAAGAGTTTACCTGGGAAGTATTTGATCCTTTATTATTTTGTTGTAGGATGGAGTGATGTTGACTGCTTCTTTTTATTGCATTGTGATAGCTTCCTGTTTTTGTAGAAGACTTTACATTATTTGATGTTTCTTCATTGTATCCAAGACTTGTCTTTAAGAGGAGAGCGTTGAACTTTGATGATTTCATCCAAGGTTTCAGATTCCTTTCACAAATCTAAGATTAAGATTTTTTCTTTCTCAAGTTCTTTCCTTAGACTAGATATTTCGCATTCTAGCTTCCCATTATGATCTTCCTTTTCTATGATTTGTTTCTTCAAATTTTCTTCTACTAATTTAGTTTCTTCCAAACTAATCTTAAGCTGAGATATTTCTTCAATAAAAATATCATTTTCTTCTAGGGCATCCATGAAATTATCATCAGACTCATCTTCAAATTCCATAAGTAATTGACATTCATGATGAAACTCATCTTCTTCATCACTATCATTATTGCATAGACAAGGAAATAGATCACATTTAGAACAAAATTCCATACCTGATAATGCTTCTTCATTCTTGATCAATATAAAGTAAGGTGCTTCTCACTGTTTTCTTCCATTCATTATTTTCTTCCTTTGAGTTGCTTTCTTCTTTTGTTTCTTTCCCATTGTCTTGATGGATCTCCTTCAAGCGATCAAGATTTTGCCGAAGGACCTGTTCTAAAACCAATTGTTGGGAAAAATACTGGGGGGGCGAGGGCGAGTAAATCAGTATTTTCAAACCATTAAACTTTTCGATTTCATATCCTAATTTCTATACGCAACTTTACTGAAGGGAACCCGCGTGTGTACACGACTATTATTCATACAACTAGCGTATATACAGTAAAACATATTTTTTATTTAACTCATCTTTTGTTTATCTTGAGTCATTATATCAGTAATTCATTAAGTATTAAATAAATAGTAACCATGTGTAGTAAGAACAAAATAAACCATCACACATAATCATCACACATGAACACCATGATTTAAGGTGGAAACCCAATGTAGCGAAAAACCACCGCTTTTGTCGTCTCTGTCTTCTTTTTATTATAAAGAAAAACTTTTTACAATCTTGTACTGTCGCAAACTCATACCAACATGCAGGAACTCACATGCAAAAGGCTACAACCTTCACTCGTTCTCCAGCTCCTACTGGAAGGGAGCTCCAACCCCCTAATCTCGTTTACCAGCACCCTTCGGAAGGGAGCTCCAACCCCCTTAGCTGATTTACCAACTACCACTGGAAGGAAGCTTCAACTCCCTCACTAAAGGCTCCAACCCTCAACACCTTTGGGTACCACATTTCATAAATTTTCATACTGGATCCACCTGTTACAAAACATCACAACTTGTAGGCCACGTTTCATCAAATTTTCAAATTGGACCCACTACCAACATTTAAGCTCAAAACCAAATATCAAAGTTGAAACCGATTACTACAACAAACCACTCAATCAATTGAAACAACCAATCAACTGAAACCCAAGTCAATCAACTTAAACAACCAAAATAGTCAGATCACTATAACCAGAATACCAATCAACACATTGCACATCACATAAACCAGATTCTGTTATATCAAACCCTAATCAACCATATATCAAAATATATATGCTATTTTACAGTAGAAAACCCGTGTATGTATGCACTTTTCATAAAGCATACCCACGTATAGATCTTAAACCACTAAAACCTAAAAGTGAACCATTGTCATCCTGAAATAAATATT
This sequence comes from Pinus taeda, assembly GCA_000404065.3. Classification (NCBI taxonomy): domain Eukaryota; kingdom Viridiplantae; phylum Streptophyta; class Pinopsida; order Pinales; family Pinaceae; genus Pinus; species Pinus taeda. The sequence goes on along the minus strand of APFE030145858.1, from coordinate 51,884 downwards.
GAATCATACACAGACCCACTGCATCATTTTGAAATAATCACATAACTTTCACTGAACTTCAATAAAAAACAACAAATATCTCCATTATTCTTCAATCAATCAATTCATCTTTTAAAAATCACCGTTAAGCCCAAATGATCAAGCAAGACTTCGTTGATAGACAACAGAAACACAGCAAGACTGATTAAACTGATTAGTCATCCTTTTCATCAAAACCCTAGTTTTTGTACGTGCTTTCCCAAAGCATGTATGCATGTATACACGCTTTTCAAGAAACAAACCCGCATATAGATCAGAATATATAGGCGACTTACCAGTATCAAACTCGCGTGTGTACGCACCCTTCAGGCTATTAAACCTGCGTAAATATCTGCAATTTCTGACTCAAACCTTCACTACACCACAGAAATTCAGACATACCCAAATCTCGACATACACAGAAAAATCGCACGTTAAGACACTTTCAACACCGATCAAATCAACTCATAATCAAGATTTTCATCTCAGATCTATTAGATTTGATCCATCATCAAATTCCCAAGTGCATACTTAGTTTATATCAAGCAAAACATTAACAGCCCATTACATGTATATTTGCTTTAGATCTAATTATTCATAAAAAATTCAGCACTTGCATGTATACGCACTTTTCAGGAAACAAACTCGTGTCTAGATCAGAATATATACGTGACTTACTAGTATTAAACGTGCGTGTGTACGCACCCTTCAGGCTATAAAACCCGCGTACAAATCTGTAATTTCTAACTCAAACCTTCACTACGACAAAGAACTTCAGACATACCCAAATCTCGGCATATACAGAAAAATCACGTGTTAAGACACTATCAACACTGATCAAATCAACTCATAATCAAAATTGTCATCTCAGATATATTGGATCTGATCCATCATCAAATTCCTGGGTGCATACTTAGTTTTAGATCAAGTAAAACATTAACATCCCATTACATGCATATTTTCTTCAGATCTAACTATTCATAAAAAAATTCATCACTTGCACACCTCCACCACTTTGATCTTCATCTCCTTATATGGCTTAGCCCTTATCCAATACCACAGGTCAAAACCATACTCTAGCTAATGGTTTTCTTAGATGAGATCAAAACATTTGTTGTTGGGCTCAATACCACAGGGCAATACCAAGCTAAGGACCCTTGGTATTTAGAATACCAAGGTGCGGAAACTGTATGCGCCTTTGCTTCTTCATACTTGCGTGTGTACGTGACTTTTCTTAACAGAACCTACGTATACTCTACTTTGCTTCACCAAAGCTGTGGGTGTACTCAAATTTGCTTCATAGAACCTATGTATACTTTACTTTGCTTCATAAAACCTGTGTATACTCGACTTTGCTTCACCAAACCTGTGTATACTTCTTCAAACTTCATCTTTATCATTTCTCTATCTCTAAACAGTTATGTCTTTAATCAAATTCTCTATCACATGTAGATGCATCTTGTTGACATCTTCATCAAGTAGATTGCCATCAAAGGATAACTCATAAAGTAGGTTTCCATCAAGGACAACACATTAGTCATAATGCCAACAAGTTTATCTTCTAAAAACTCGACCAGATGTTTCCCTCCCTTTTACCAATCTCTCTCATTCTAATCTAGTCAATGAGAGGCCTTCTCTTATGGTATTTTGCAATAATAATCTCCTTTCAAATGCCTTAACCAAAGAGTGCTCGCCAAAGGGACTTCAATAACATTAACCAACCAAGAACATGGGTGTTCAGAATACCCTAGCCACCAAGCTCCCTTGGTCTAGATATATAATCCCATTTGACTAAGTGAAATTTTTGATCCATATCATCCCCGGACCATAAGAAGCAAGATAATATAGAGCGCATCTTAGAAATAATGTGAGCAAGGATAGAAAATGAATGCATCCAATATATAGCCAATTGTTTTAGGACAGATTGAATTACTGTGAATCTCCCGCCAAGCGAGAGCCAACAGTGTGTCCAACATTTGAGCTTGTTTTGTAATTTTGAGAGTAACCATGTCCAGTCCTCCAATCTGTAGTTTTTCAACTTCAACCTAAAGCCCAAATAGGTAAAGCCTTCATGTAGGGGTTTAGTACCCACCCCGAATATTACAACAATATAGTTTATATCTGAGGGATTCCCACTAGAGAATATAAGTATAGAATTCTGACCATTTTCAATTAGTCCTGAAGCATGTCCATAACCATGGAAAATGTAGTGCAATGCCTCCCACTGCACCCTAGAAATCATCCCAAAATAATAATGTCATCAATAAAGAATAGATGTGTAATACTATCCTCTTGAGTCATTTTCAAACCACTAAACGACCCCATAGCTTTTGTCAAGTTAATATTTTGACTGATGTTGTCCATAACAAGAATGAAGAGGAGGGGCGATAAGGAGCATCCCTGCCTCAAACCCCTACCCTCTTGAAAAAAAATTGTGGGGTATCCATTAATAAGAACAGTGAGCCATGCATTTGTGACACATGCCATAATCCATTCCACATTATGTATCTCTATCCCAATATTTAGAAGTATTATCTAAAGGAAAGACTAGTTCACACAGTCGTATGCCCTCTACAGATTGACCTTCATAGCCACCGCTTCCAGATTTTTTTTTCTGTATGGAATGTGTGCACTCCTGGGCTATAGCAATGGAATCATGGATAGACCTATTGTGGAGAAAACAAAATTATTCCCTAGTAATGTGAGTCGAGAGTGTCCCCTTGATCCGCTCTGCAATGACCTTTGAGATCAGCTTGTAGATTATATTGCATAATGAAATCAGTCTGAAGTCCAAGAAGGAGGAAGGAACTGTAACTTTCAGAATTAGAGCAATGAAAGTATACTTTATTGAGCCCAAAATTTGCCTCATGCTATGAGACTCTTCTACCATCTCCAACGAATCTTGTCCCATGAGCTCAAAAAAAATGCAAAAAAAACTCAATTGTCTAGCCATCATGGCATTTGTCCCTGGAAAAAGATTTCAGCATTGTGAGGATTTCCTCTTTGGCAACCAAACTGTAAAGTGTTGCTTTAGATTCATTAATGAACATCTGAGGATATTCCTCCCCACCCCAAAGAAGATTTTCAATGTGCATCTGATCCCTGGCTTTGAAAAGGTTTTAAAAGTAACAAACCAGTTCTTTTTGGATCTCTTCGTTGGAGTAAACATAATTACCATCCCCCCCCTGATGCTCCAGATTGTGTTAATGTTCTTTCGATGGCATGCGAATTGATGGAATAATTTTGTGTTTCGATCCCCCTCTCAGATCCATATGGCCCTGCTTTTTAATCTCTGTGTAGGTTCTTGAATCAAAAGAATGTGTTTTTTCCTTTCTTCTAATGCTTTCAACATTTCCAAGATATGCGGTGAGGGTGGCATTTTTTTCATATTCTCTGCAATATATCATATTTCCTCAACCAATGCCTTCAATTCCTTGTATAAACTAGTCTTTTTTTAACGCTCCCATAAACGCACCTAACTCTTCAGGTGCTTTAATTTCATAGATATATTTTCCGTGGCCGACGAACCCGAATGTGCATCATATGATTTCCATACCCTCGTAACCAGTTTAATGAAGTCTTCATCCTCAAGCCATATCATGTTAAGCTTGAAGAGTATAACCTTCCGGACTGACTCTACATGCCATTGTAGAATAATCAGGCAGTGTTCTGAGATGAAATTTTTCTCGAACCCAGTCCTCAATTTTTCGAATACTTCAAATAGATTCTAGTGGACCATATATGTCTAACCTCTTCCTGATATACTCACTTCCACATCTACCATTGTGCCATGTAGGCTCAATTCGGACATGACATATGTCCACAAGATGGTTTTCATCAAAGAGGGAGGCTAATCGATCTGCCAGTGGATCACTTCAGCACTTCATTCCCCAACACTCCTCCCTGGATAAGACTGCATTATACTCTCCATCAATGATCAGTCACCTAATATTTATAAGGTTTGAGGACTCCACCTAGTCTCGAAACATTTTTCTTCCACCATATGGAGCATAATTTTCCAAATGTGTATCTTCCCAACCACTCCTCAGATGTGCCCTGAAAGTAAAATACCAGCAAAAAAATGATGGGATTTCAAGTTCACCCAATTTGGACCCCATAAAGTCGTAGTGCCACCAGACAAACCACAAGAATCAACAATAATGCACTAATTTGGATTGACCGAATAAAAATATGATATGGATCTCCCAAAACCTACCATTGTCTCCTGAATGAGAATGATGAAATGGCAGACGAAGAAGAAAATGTGTTGCAGGGACAACAGTTTTGTGGCATCCCCCAAGCCACACATATTGAAGGAAATAATATTCATTTGAGCCTAGTCTCATAGGGCTCATTCCCTCTAAGGGCCCTAGATACATTGGAATCAAGGATGGGGATATCATTTAATCTAGTAGAGTCATGAAAAAGGTGTCTTCCCATCGATTTCTGCAGAAATATTTGTTGCCCTTACCCCCTCGACGACGAGTAGTGATGTTTTTGGCTGATTCGGGGTTAATAACAAGAGAGGAATTTTTGCCTTTCCCCGTGTGAATGGTAAGGGAGGTGAGATCCATCACAGGGTTCATCATCAAAAATTCAAGATCACTGTCGACTGATTTATGTGGTGAGGAGGGCGGAAGAGGGTCTGATGAATGGGGAAGGGAATGTAGAGGTGAGGACAAAGATGAGGGACCAGAGCTAGATGGTTACAATGGAGGAATCACAGGGACATCCATAGGAGGGGGAGCAGGGGTCCTAGAGGAGACGAGGAGGGAGGAACCACACAAACATCAAGTAATCAGTTGTTTATATGCCCGACAAATAGTGGATTTGAGCAAATAGGTATAGATGATTGGGTCCCCTCCGGGCAAGAATCTGACAAATGAGTAAGCGAGAAGAGAAAAGATCTTGAGTGGTCTGTAATAGAATTTTGTTTAAATAAAAAGGGCTCTTCCAAAGATGTAGAAGTACCTTTTTAGTCTTCGATTGCGGATGTAAAAGTGTTTGTTCTCCATCATTCGTTATACGATGCCCGTCGTGGTGAGCACCTCTTCTTCCATTATATCTTCAGGGGCATCCCTCCAAAAGGTGTCTCATATGATGACATAGAAGACATCTGAATGGGATGCCCCAATAATCTATCATCTGCTGAATATGAAGAGAATCTCGTTCCATATCGATATTTTTAGGAAGGCCCCAAGTGTAATTTAGCTCAACCAGAATCCAAGAAACCCACTTGTCTCGAGCGCCCATGATCTTCCTTTGAACGTTTGAAACAGTCCATATAGACAAAGCGACCCACCACATTTCCAATCTCCACCAAGGCATGACGAGTCCAAAACTCCAGCGATAAACCCGAAAGTTTTATCTAAACAAGATTATTCTGCAATGTGTCCAGGAGAAGATTAAGCCCCACATACCATATGCTGAGCTGAAGAAACCCTCGTCCTCCAACCTAGTGGGTCAACAAAATGCAGTCGGAGTCCTCCTTGTGCGAGGAATGGAAACTATACCATGAATTCAACAATTTTCTCATCTTAAGCGAGTATCCCAATATAGGCGCCCACTATGTTGAGACCCACCCCACCATGTACAAATCCTATGTGCCTGCAAATACCCACCTCCCAATGAGTGCCTGGTTCTGTAAGCTTACCACCCAATCCCACAGGATGTCATGTCCGAAACTCAATAGCTTAGTCTCTACAACACTCTTGATATTTTTGTTCTAACGACTTTTCTGACCCAAAGGTACAATATTTTGATGTCATGGGCAAGTTTCCTCCTCAGATAGAGTGATAGCATGTGGATTCGGATCTGCAAATAATGTGTTCTTACCAAGCAGAGGATGTGACTCAGAAAAGCGGGAGTGGGTCTAAAGAGAATAGTCTCGTTTAGCATCTAGAGTGGCATGTACAAAAGCCACCTGTACAGAAATGTCAGCGTCCAGCGTGTCAAGGATCTACTCCATTACCAACCCCCGAGTGATTGATAGATGATAATTCCAGATAATGAATGACCGATCTACCCCAACTATCAAAAAATACCTCCAACTACCCTGCACAATCTAGGGATCAAGAGTGATTACTCCTTCCAAAGTAACCTGTTAATGTCCAACGATGTGATACTCAACAAACCTAGATGCGAGCCAGAAAAGGAAATATAAAACCCATTACCAAAGTTTACTCACCTCCTTAGAACAAAGGATGCTAATGATAATGAGTCGGTGTCATGGAATAAACACTCACTCCCCCTCCAATGAAAACAATAGAGGGTAAATTAAGACTTTTACCCACGACAAAACAAAATAAAACTTAGCATTTGAGTCCAAAACCCACCGGATGTGTAACTTGAAGAAGAACGTCGTCACTTCCCAGAGAAGTATACCCGAAGGAGTAAATAGTCAGTCAAATCAATTAAAGAATGGATGAACCAAGAAATGCACGGGCACATTACTCCAAAGATCTGCAGCGGTTCAGGATCCCACTAAACCATAGCATTAGTGTAAAATAAACAGTATACCTTGAATTGTAGGAAGGATTGTCTTCCGGGATTAATATCCAAGTCGTAGTGGTATCCGCCCGAGATATCCAGCGCCTCTGCCCCTCATATGATATAGTTCCTTATCGTAATCTGCATCATCAGAACCAGAGAGTAATGGAGTGGCACGTCCCCCTAAAATCAACTTGAAATAATTTGATCGGAATTCCACTGGAAAATAGCTGTCGTGAAATTCCACCACCCCAGCGACACCATGACCCAGAGACAATGTTCAATACCGTCTCGCAAATGTAGAAAGTAGCATAGAGCCGAAAGAGTGTCAACCCAATAACAACATCACAACTGAGAAAGAAATAAACAGAAAAGCTAGCAACAACAGCAGCGCCAACATCCCAAAAATCTCCAGAGCACCTATGACAACATCTAAAGCTTAAATCTTTGAAAGGGCATGAGATAAAGCCCAGTCTACTTTGTATTTTCCTTTGCAGTCACGCCATAGTTGGAACTCTAGAGGGGCTTCTTGGATATTTGGGGGAGCCTACTCACGATTCTCCTCTTGAGGGCTGAATCCGATATGAGATCAAGTCAAAGCTGCTACAATCGTGCTTCAATCCAAATGCATTTCTGTTAATGATATTTTAGATGAACACATACATTATTTTTTTTTATTTTACCCTAAATGAGAATTCAAACCATGTGAAATGCTGCAATTTAATCATGGAATCAAATCATAGCAAGTCCAAGTGGATTTGGTATGCAGAATGGGTGAGGCAAGCTGATTTAAAACATGTTATGTGGCGCCACGTAAAATCTCCCTGTGAATACATCGGCGCCCATGATCTTCCTTTGAACGTTTGATTATCATTCAATAAAAGATGAAAACAAGGAGATTCTAATCTACTTCTATCTATATGCTTGAACGCCAATATGACGATTTTTATTTCTATCTATAGTAGCACGATTTTAGTGATAGTTATAAGGACTACTACATTTAGAAATTAAGAAGAATCCAAAAACATATAGATATGATTTTGCCACGGTTTGACAGATAATGGACAATCCTCATCGAATAAGTAGAAGTTAATCTGAAAGATCAGGCACCATCGTAGGTTTCTACTTTGATCATAACGATATTTACTTAAAATAACACGTTGTTTAGCTTTATTGGATCATATTGGATCATATGCACCTGATGTTTTATCATGTATGCTTATTCACCAAAACGTATCCATCCAAAGTAGTTAGTTATATGTGGTTTCATGGATTTTTTTTATGTGGTAGTCTAACGCGTAGTCAACGAGACAGAGGAGTGGCCCGGAAAGTTATGAAAATTCTGGTCATATTTAGAGAAAATCTAGCAAAGATTTTTGTAAATCCAAGTTATAGTTGTTAAACTTCAAAATTTTAAGTGTCCTAAACGTTTTTGATGGTGTTGAATCCATTTCCACCATCAAAAACATGATTCAAACATTGCATCTACAAGATTTATTGAAATTTTTTTGCCCGGATTCTAGCCACTTTTGACTGTCTGAGCAATTCCTCCACCTAGTTAGACGACTTCGTAGTTTTATAATAGCGATACATCACCTTTCATATATTTCAATAAAATATATCAAAAAAAAAAAAAAAAAATTACTTAAATTTCTATGATTCATAATAATTATCATAACATCTTTCCAAAGAAATCACATAAGAGAGATTTTCGTCAACGCGTTTGGAACCAGCCAGTGTGGTTCATCTTCAGGACAAGATGAGGAATAGATAAATAGATGTAGAGCTACTAACTAGCCGTTAGGGATAACAACTAGTTTCACTAAGGGTAGGAAATAGAAAAGGTTAATGACCAAAAAAGAAGAGAGAAATAAAATAGTTATTATTATTTATTTCTTTTAGATAAATTAATGATGTAAAAATTTATAATTTAGGAAAAAAAATAACCTTTATAATTAAATTAATTTATATATTAAAAATTTTAAGAGTCAAAATGGATACTACAATAAATGAAATTCTAAAGGAAATAATATATAATCTTATTCATATAATTATTAATTAATATTCGATAGTCAACCTTATAAAACTATATAATATAATCATATTGAATAGGGAAAAAATAGAAAGGGATTTTACCACAAGGTTAAGGGAAACTAATTAAGGAGAATCTCTTATGTGATTTCTTCCAAAAGATGTTATGATAACTACTTAATTATTTACTTAGAGTATTATGGGTGTGTTTCTTTTGTTTTTTTATGTTATTTATATAATATATAATAATAAAAAAATTGCATGATGATGTATATAACATTTGTTTATATATGCTACGGACCAGGCGAATTCGGGGATCTTCCACCAGGCCTGGATACCGGCACAGCAACTAAATTTACCACTTAGATGGCATCAGGATTGGAAGGACTACTGTGCTGCTCTGTCTGAATCGCACATCAGAATAAGGGATGGCACTGAAGAGTTAGTATGGAGTCAGGCTGATAATGGTATTTACTCCCCCAAAGTGGGCTATATAGCTCTCAGCGAACATAAAAAGCCAGATCATATTCCATCCTGGAGTCCCGGCATCTGGAAGATGACTACCCCGCCCCGAGCCAAGATTTTCTTTTGGTGTGTTTTGAGGGACAGGATCCCGACGGGGGATCATCTCATGCGAAGAGCAGTTCACGGGCCATCATGGTGCGTCTTGTGCAAAGCGGAATCCGAATCCACTGAGCATCTATTTCTCAGATGTAGCGCCTCTCGGGAGCTCTGGCGATCCCTCTCACTTACTCTCACTTTCGCTGGTACCTGGGAGGGCGCAAACTTGACTGAAGCATGGGAAAACTGGGTCCAAAAACATAAGGGTGTGAAGTTAACTATTTTACCAATCCTCGTTGCTTGGCAGACCTGGAAGACTCGGAACCGCAACATCTTCGAAGACAAACCCATTGTTTGGCCACTGTTGGAAGCTTCAATTGCCGCGGCCTTCAAGGAGCTTCCAGACCCACAGTCCCCAAAGGCACGACAGCCACAGCCTCCACCACGCATTGATAGGAACACCCCTTGGGCATATTTTGATGGGGCAGCAAACCAACAAAGCTGTGGGGGGGGGTTTCATACTGTACATAAACGAACAACACCACTACTCAGTAAAAACTGGTCTGGGACTCGGAACAAATAATTTTGCTGAACTAATTACGCTGCGACATCTTCTTCATTTCGCCCTTCATCATCATTGCACCAGCATTAACATATATGGGGATTCAAAAATTGTTATAAATTGGTTCAACGGCACAACTGAATGTCACATACACACACTCAGCACCATACTAAATGAAGTTTCTGAGCTCAAGGCAGCTTTTAATAACATCACTGTTGTTCACATATACAGGGAACATAATGGACTCGCTGACAAATTATCCAAAGAGGCCGCGCTGATGGACAGAGGAATATGGGAGGTCACTGAGGTGAAAGAGCAAAATGAATACAGATACTTTCACCAGCCTTACATAGACCAAGGATATCAGCTCGCTCCTGGACCCTAAATATGCAACTCATCTTTTTTGCTTTTTGATCGACAGAAGATGGTTTTTTGTACATGATGAACTGAAAATGTAAATATACATGATACTGTGGTAGTTGGTAACAGCTATATGAAAAGCTGTAAACAGTACAAAATTTTTTATGGAAGCACAGTGCTATGAACAATATTACATGTAAATATGGTACACTGTCATACACAGTGGGAAACGCATATGCGAAAAGCATCTACAATATGTAATTTTTCCAAATATAATGAAAAGTTACGGATTTTTCCAGTGGAAAAAAAAAAACATTTGTTTATATATAATATATAATATATATATATATATATTATATATATATAAATATATATATATATATAATGCTTTACGTTGATTATTTGGTTAGTTTCTTCTAAAATATATTATAAAAGTTATAATACATATCAATATATGTGTTATATAATTTATAATTTTCATCATGATAATATTATATATATGGTCAAGTATTTAATTATATAATAATGTTATAATACATTATACAAAAGGACAAATTTATATATAATGCTTTTACGTTGATTATTTGGTTAGTTTCTTCTAAAATATATTATAAAAGTTATAATACATATCAATATATGTGTTATATAATTTATAATTTTCATCATGATAATATTATATATATGGTCAAGTATTTAATTTATATAATAATGTTATAATACATTATCAAAAGGAAATTTATATATAAGCTTTACGTTGATTATTGGTTAGTTCTTAATAAATAATTATATAAAGTATAAATACATATCAATAATGTGTTAATAATTATAATTTTCATCACGATAATATTATATATATGGTCAAGTATTTAATTATATAATAAGTTATAATACATTATACAAAAGGACAAATTTAATATATTTATTTTACAGTTATTAAGTTAGGTTTATGTAGAGGAGAAATAACGTGCATTAATTTTTTAACAAATAAAATTTGAATTTGGTGATTGGGGTCTAAGAAAACCGGATGGAGGGTTCTGATGGCACTTCAGGTTTTCGGACAGTTTTGTGGCCTAGCACTACAAGTTTTCTCTCATCTAGAGAGTTATTTTTATAGCATGTCATGACTTAGAGTCTTGTTGTCGATTGTTAAGCACGTGATTAATCATCTTGACTAAAAAAAGATTAGTGGGTTATTATCGTTTTGGAAAGGTATATTATTGAAACACTCACAATGGAAATGCAAGGTATGCACGAGTTGGTCGACTTCTCATTGGGACTAGAGGATTTTGTCCCCCTGATCGACAACATGCCAACTCAGCTCTCTCATTCTATAGGCTCTTGGATAGTTGGCTTACCAAATATACATGGCGGTCCAGCTTTCTCCTTGGAGTTTCCTTGGAAATGGGCCTCCCCCTTATTCGCATCAACTCCCTTTGATAGATCCTCAACTAGTTTTCTCATCAGATTCTTCTCAAAACCCAAGCCTCTTTCTATGGGTATATATGATGGGGTTATGCTTTCTCAGGTCAAGCGTCCTTTGGTGATGGAAAGATTTTCACAAGAGTTTTTGTTGGTGGGTACGAGTACAAAGGATTTTTTTACCATAACTTCCCCCCATATGCATGAGGGCTCCCTTTTGGCGGGGTTAAGTTGTGAAGTGGAATATGAACAAGGATTCATGAAGGTAAGCCCTCTGGTTTCACATGTTTCTAAAAAATTGCATGTTACAAAGAAGGAATTTCTTGTTTCACAATTTCTTGAGCAACCCTCCTCTCCCCAAGTCCATGAGGTCGTTATGAGTGGGGGCAAGTGTCAGGGTGACTTTTTGATGGTTCTACTAGCATTTCACCACAGGGGAACCTTTGGCCAAGCCTTAGAAGAGATTTTTCAGGAAACCTATGGTTCAAAGCAAGAAAACATAAATCGTGGTAGTATAATAGACGAGATTCATAGGGTAAAGAAGAAGGATAAGAAGCAGAAATGTATTAAGTCGAAAGGGGGAGATCATAACCTAGTTTTTGGGACAAACATCTATATAGGAAAAGTGGTTGATATGATGAAGAGAACAGTTGTGGGGTGATTTATGGATCATTTCTTCTCAGCCCCTCTACTAAGGGAAAGAATTGGAAAGGATTAGGGTCTAAGCTTCTCTGAAACTATAATTTTCAAAGTCTTTTTGAAGGGTTGGTTCATGTTGGCCTTCCCAACAGTAGAGATTGCAGACAGAGTTTTATCTAAGTTGCATTACATCCATTCGACACTAGCATTTTTGAAGAAGTTGTCACCCCTTTTCGATTTGAACCAGGAAAAAATGGGATGTATGCCCATTTGGGTTAGGTTCCCACATCTCCCTCCACATTTTTTGTCATATGGTGCTTGCAAGCGCATAGGGAATTATCTGGGGGCATATGTGGATGTAGATTGCTCTTATGAGGATAGGGATAGAATGGTCATGGCTTGTATCTTGGTAAGGCTTGATACTCGCGAAGGATGAATTCCAAAAAAGATTACCTATCATGTATGACTCATACACATATTTTTTACTATGCATGAGTCTCATTCCGTTATCATCGATGCCATGATATCAACCATGTGTTGGAAGACTGTGCTTTGTCATTTCAGAAGAAAATATTTTATCCCTCCCCTAATGTTGGATAACAACAAAGGATGGTCAAAAGAGGGCAAGATGTCTTAGAAAATCATCTGGGTCATATCTCAAGATTTGCAACTTAGGTTTCAGGAGGGAGGCGGCAATGCATACCTCATGGGAAGAAGATCAGGTTTTCACTAATTACATGGACGTTCACCCATGCAATCCCTCGGTGCCCCCCTAGTAATGGACTCTTAGGTAACACTTTTTCTTTCTCCATGTGGTCATACTCTTCATTTTTGGATGCATCCTTAACTATGATATCATGCACTTATTCTCCTATTTCCTTGACAAAAACACAATGTAGACATTCTGTAAACATTAATTGTTCACTCCTTGTGGTACCCCCATATATCCCCCCAACCTGGCCATCCTCCTTTCGATTAGAGAACTATGCTTCTTCCTTGTCCCAATCATGTTACTTCCTTAGATCCTCTGCAAAAGCAAGTGGACCTTCCTCTATAGGTGGGCTTGCATTGAACCCACATGTCCTATCCATTCAGGGCAGAGGTCATATATCAAACATATCCTGGGAAAAACATAAGGCTTGTTTGGACGTTGTTGCGGGGTTTCAGCGAACTATATCTGGGGCACTTAAAGCAACGCGAGCCCCCAAATACCCTACAAATGAAAATTACTTCCTTGAACTACAGGGGTATAGCTAGTGCCCGAAAGAAACTAGCTCTGAAGAGGTTGGTGTGCTCTGAGTCTCTAGATGTTATATCTTTACAAGAAACCCTATGAACCTTGATCGATATTGTAAAAATGCTTTAATCCCTTATCCTTGGATGGGCCTTTGTGGTGTTTGATAAGACTGGTCAATCTTTAGGTTCAGCCATGGGTTTCAATCGTCAAAATATTATGGTCCATAGAACATGGGGTTTTGACTTTACATTTGGGGATAATGTTTTCTCTACTGATTTTGGATTGGATATTTGCATAATCAACATCTACTACCCCCACACAAAGCATGAAGTTTATTCGAATGCTATGTTTAATCAATATCTTATGAAAGAATGTTTCCTAGTGGTTGGAGGTGACTTGAACTTCTCCATGGGGGTCTCGGAAATATGGGGATGAGAGCACGTCCAAATCCCCTAGTTGAGTATTTCACTCACAAATTAGATGAATAACATTTCTATGGAATTGATCTAAGGAATTCCCTCCCAAATTGGAGAAATAAAAGATTAGGGGAGGATCGAGTGGTAGGGAGAATTGATAATTTTTTGCTACACGAGTTATTGATGGACCAAATTCCCCTCTTTCGTCAATGGATAGGCTCTGGGGGTGAATCATACCACTCTCCCATCTATCTATAATTGTGAAGGGGTATCCACAAGCCATGTAGCCTTTTCAAATTTAACCCTACTCACCTAGAGGACCCTTCCTTTGGAAATTGGTCACTGATTTATGGGGTCATAAACAAATTGAGGGGGAGCTAGAAGTAGCCAAGTTTTCGAAAAATATGAAGAATGTAAAGAAGGCAATAATAGATCAGGCTAAACAGAAAAGAAAAAGGGAGGGGGAGGAATCTCCAAAGGATAATGTATAATTGGACATTACAAGAAATATGAGAATTATTCAACTCAAAACAAATATAAGGAAAATCCAGGCTAAAAGGGAGGAAAGGTGGTGGATGAAAATTCGACCTATCTAGTTGAAAATTGGTGATGAGAACAAAAAATTCTTTCAGAAATTTGCATAAGAAAGGGAAATAAAAAAGCATTTTATGGTATTTGGAAAACCCAGAGGGGGGGCACGTTTCTTCTTTCAACGATCTAGCCACACTTGGGGTCTCTCATTTTCACGGCCTATTTAGTGCTCCCCCTAAAGCCTCCCTCCTAGAAATTATTTATCTTGCATAGAATTTCCCTTACTTTGTTGACCAAGAAGGGAACATGATCTTGATGGAGTCGATCTCTATAGAAAGGCTGGAAAGGAATTTCCGCATCTTTCCAAAATACAAAATCATAAGCCTTGATGGTTGGACGATTGAGCTCTTTATCAAGATGTATGAACTCCTAGAACCAATCCTTCTTCGAGTGGTAGAGGAGTCCCAATCCAGAGGTTATATTCATGAGCCTTTAATACCACTTTTATTACATTCATACCCAAAGGAGACTCTCCCAGAACTTTTGATGATTTCAAGACAATCTCCCTCTACAATTGTAGCTACAAAATTATAGCAAAAGTTATCACAAATTGCCTAAAGCCTATTCTATCGATGCATTTGTCAAAAGAACAATTTTCTTTTCTTGAAGGCGGGAAAATTCATGAAGAAATAGGGGTTTCACAATAAGGCATTCATAACATGAAGTTTAAAAATTTTAAATGCCTTTCCATTAAACTTGACCTCTCAAAGGCATATGACAGAGTGAGTTGGTTGTATCTCCATATGCTCCTGACTCACTTGGGATTTGAAATCCGATTATAAATTGGATAATTCCATGCATCTCCACTATAAAAATTTTGGTTCTCATCAATGGAGTTGCATCCCCTTTCTTTCATGCACAAAGAGGCCTTGGCAGGGGTGTTCCCTCTCCCCTCTCTTGTTCTTGTTGGTCGTTGAGGGATTGAGCAAGTTGTTGGCTAATGCAAAACACAAAGGTATGCTTAGGGGTGTAAACGTGGCTATGGATTATTATATTACCCACCTTCTCTTTGTTAGTGTCCTATAGTGATAGGATTCATAATTTTGAATTGGCTAAGGTTAAGCCTTGTAATATTGTACATACCTTTGCTTTCTGCAATTTTTTTCCATATTGAAAATTAAAAAAATGTAAAGAGGGTGTGTCCAAAAAGAAATATCAAAGGAAAAAAAAGAATAAGACAAGATCAAAAAATGAAAATATATGAACCCCAAACACAAAAACAAATCATGAAAGTGTGCAAGTCTAATGCCACTACTATTTTACTTCTTCTTCAAATAAAGGTTTTGTGCAGCTTGTCATACATGCCACAACCCATGGTAGTCAAACTGCTTAATATTGACTATTTCATGCTTTAAATTTTATGTTTATAGTTAGAGAATAAAATCTGACCAAACAGCTTAATCTTTGTAGATCATTAGATAGGTAGAGAAAATAAAAGGAGCTCATCAGCTTAATTTGAGCCCTTGGAAGATATAAGTTTAGAAGTTGATAGTTTGTTTTTTAAAAGAAAAGGAAACAAAAGGGTTTGCTAGCTTAAGTGCACCCACCAAAATGAAGAAAAAATGATAGGGTAAATAATGGGTAAGTAGAAGAAAGGTTGTTGAAGTATAAAATTGATTGGACAAAAGCACATTTATCATGCTTAAAATATGTTTCAATGTGCATGAGCAATTAAGAAAGCAAAAACAAAGGTTTACAAGTTGATTTAATTGACTCCGCCTCATTCATTTCATCCCTATACTTACTAATTTCCCCATCCACAAGTATGTTCTAGTACTAAAAATCATTCAAGTCATAAACTCTTAGAGTATTTCTCTAACTTTTGCTGGTAACGGACCCTCGACTTAATGACTTATGGACATCAAGTGTTAGAATTCCCTTCATAAAAGTCATTTCCCTTCATTACCCTAATAAAACCGGTTTTCCTAAGGTTAAACACCATTTTCCTATGAAAAATAAAAATCCCAGTTTCATTTCACTCAAAATACCCACAAAAAGTTTTTAATCCTAAGTATAAGTGTACGTGAAGAAAATGCAAAAATATTACATTATTCTTAGTGGTATTTTCACTCCGCTCATTTTAGTTCATCTTTATTTTTCACTTAATAATATAGCTCTTGATATACCTTTTCCCATATATAAATAAATCTCATATATAATACCCCAACGCTTAGTTTAACTATAAACTATATTTTTATCCCATGCCCCCGAAAAAACCCTCTTAACTCACCAAATTCTCGGTAAATTTAAGATAATCCCTTCATTAAACCCCGTCTGATTATTTCATCCCATGTTTAATTCGTAAATAATCACAAACCACCATGGATTAAAGCCTCGGGCCCCCTTGAAACCTTTGCCCATTTCATCCGTGCTAATATGTCACCCAACTGTCTTCCGATCGTCAGCACCCAAATCCAACAGTTCACAGCCATATCGAGTTCACCTGATGTCCGACCTTTACCCGCCCAATAAAGTGGTATTGCTCAGGCCCCCATCTTCTACGTGTCAAGTGTTAAGGTACATCAGCTGAACTCGCCAAAATACCACCTCCTCCAAAAAGCAGTGTAAAGGCTTGGGAAACCACCTCCCCACCCAACCAGAAAAACTGCCCATTGTTCATTTGTAATTTACCCGCCAAAAAGTGACTTTTGTTCAATAGAAAGGCTGAGAAGCCCTATTCAACCCTTTTTCAATCATTTCTGTGTAAAACCTCTGCAAACCATTGTGACACCTTCAAATGTTGAAATTGCCAGTTGACCTCAATTTTACTCCTAAGGAAGTTGCAAAGACCCCAATCAAGCTCTTAGTCTGTGCCAGAGCCCATTCAACCTTCTGCAGTTGTTGAGACACCAATTTGAAATTAATTCACCCAAATTCTAGGTATTTCAAGATAAATTACGAGATACCCTTTCAATTTGAAAACGTTTAGTCTTTAAAGTGATTTAATTAAGTAAAATTAATTGAAATTACTCTTAAAATAAAGTGTGTGCCTGACTAAAATACCCAAACCCTTCTAAAAGTTTCCAAATTACCTTCAAACCTCTAATGTAAACCTCTATAAGTCAAATTCAAATCCACAATAACTTAATTATGGCTGCCCCCGTCGCCATGGATGTCAAACCAGTCACAACCCCCCATTTGGACCTTGACCACCTTCCCCTAGTGAACAGGGATTTTCAAATTAAAGACACAAGTGCCTATACACTCCTGCTCAAAATTCATTGTTTGAGTAAGGACAGATATCTAAACCATACTGATGACATTGGCCTCTAGGACTCTAATTTTCCCAAATACCAGTTTCCACAAGTACATGTCTTTCCTGAGATTTTCCATATGTGCCATGCATGTTACATTCCCAGCCAGAGAGCTATAATGACCCCAGACCAAAAAGTCTTGTTCACTATTATAGTTGAGTCAATCAATGAAATGTTGCAAGTCCAACCAGGTCAAAACCTGAACCCACTCTCCATTGGGGATTTGTTAGACCAGTACACCAAATTGAGTCGATCTAGACTGGCCCAAATATTCCAAACTTTCATTATCGAAGAGCAGCACATTCCTACATATGCCCCTCCATAAGTTTCTGCCATTTTCTCTTAAAGGGGCAAGCAAATTATAACCATGATATCATGTATTCTAGGCTATACCACAGATGAATTCATTGATGAGCTCATCCTGGCCTTCATATCCATTTTCACCCAGGAAAGCCTCCTGCTACTTTGTACAATTATACCCAGTTCATAGCTGAAAGGATGCATGAACAATTTACTAGAATGCACAATGAGAGAGTATTCAATTACTCATATGTACTTTACCACATGTTTTTGTATTATCAGTCAGACAGATTTCCCTTCACCATCCAGAAGTTAGATACTAGAGGCCAACCCAGGTCTGTTATATTTAGGACACCACTATTCCACAGGTATTCATCACCATACACCTACACAAACTTCATTGACTCTTTTGTCCATCCAGTTATGACCATGCTGACAAGAAGCCCTCCACCCAGAATAAGCCAAGAAATCAAAAGAGTGCTCCAGTTGTCCAAACAAAGTAAGGTGGGAGATTGGTACCTTTACCAAAATCACACTGAAATAAGAATTTATGGTTGCCAGCTTGCCCCATGCAAACTGCCCAAATACCTCCCCATGAGGTTATTTGCTCTGGAATATTATAGGCAGATAATGAACTCAGACGATATCAACTTTGTCTTAGCCAAGAAAAGGACTCAGTTCAATATCAAAAACTAGTTATGCCCTTTCATTTGCAATTCTAGAGAAGCAAGAGAGGAAGCAGATCAAATTCTGCAACAAATGAAGTTTAAGAATAGTTTCATGTGGAGGTATGACCCTCAAGGGTTTATAACCAAACTAAGACAAAAGGTCAAATTGGGACCTTACATTCATCACCCCATACTAGAAATAAAGAGATATGCCAATCAATCAGTGACAGGTACATTAGGTGATGAAGCAACAAAATGAATGCCTGAGATGGAGTGGTGTGCAGCACCAAAGCTTCCCGCAATAATAGAAGAGGGTTGGAGTCATGTAACTGTTCAAAACAGCTCAATAGATGCTCTCGGCCTCTGCGAAATAGCGTGTTGCAACCATAAAAATGCCTCCTCCCGTGCTCTTCCATTGATCCCTTCTTATAATGGTTTCTTGGACAAAATCCCTTGTAAAACGGGGCTTGTCTGGTTAATAAGAGAGGTTGGTAAGGGAGAAGTATCAGCGGGCGCAACTGTCCCCTAAAATGGTCTCTTATTGTTTAAAACGATAACACTTCAAAAACCCCGCATACACTAAGAAATCCGCCAAAACCTGTTTACCCGAATTTCAAATATTATCGAATCGGGCATAGAACCTGTATCGGGTCTGCGTTCAAGTCGCAATCGGCCTATCGGGGTGTCCCTGTCCTGGTTATCAGGAATGACTGACCTACGATCGCCGATCGCTGATATCGGCGTCGACCGATCGCATCGGCGTTTCCTCATGTATCACTTTGATAATGAACGTTGATTCGATTAATCGCCGATCGCAACCTGCCACCGCCGATATACACACATATATATGTAATACCTTTGATTGTGATTGCCTCCAATCCGCCTATTCGATCTGATCGGAAATCAGCGATCAGGGGTTCCATGGTCTAATGCTTAAGTCCGCCCTCATGCGACCTCCGATTATGATTTTCTTTTAAGGGTTTAAGACCCATTTCTAAAGGAGATTCCTATTTTTCTTAAGGATTGAAGAGCCCTTCTTTTTGCAATAACTTCATCATCCGAACTCAGATTGAAGTTCCATTTGCGCCATTGGAATCAGGAAGATGAGATCTACATTCTAGTCTTGGGTTGAATTCATTCTAATCATTTTGATTTCTAAGTTTTTCCATGCCATTGTATCTAAAGATCCACCTAGATCAATCCTCCCCATTGAGGAGCTTTTGGACCCCCAAAATCTTTTCATTAGTCAATTGGCAAGTGAGGGTATTGTTCCCTCACTTTCTCTTTCTCCAGCCATTTGGCCTTGCTGGGATGCATTCCCTTGCATACAACTCGAAGGTACTATACATCTTCTTGCCGTGAAGTTCTGGTTCTTCTATCGAGGATGATGTCTTCAGGCAACTCATCGAGATATTCAAGTGAAAAATCATCGATGGTAGGAACCGTGTCCACCTCATCAATGTCCATGATCAAAGGAGGTTCATACAGCTTCAGGTTCTCCACATTCACTACTGAGTACATCTACATATATACTGGCAAGTCAAGACGAAAGGCATTGTTCCCAATCTTCTCCAATATGAAGAATGGTCCATACTGGATTGGCCACAACTTCTTTCCTTCTCCCTTCATCCTGTCTTTGCTAATGTGGAACCACACCTTGTCACCCACTTGGAATTGATGGTCAACTCGATTTTTATCATGTCGAGCCTTGTAACGGGCTTGATTTTCTCCAACTACTCGTGCACTTCTTGGTGAATCATTTGGATTCACTGAATGAACTGTTAAGCTTTGTCTTTATCATTAGGTCCACTAGAGCCATCCTTCCTTCCAAAGACCATGTCTAAAGGGTCCTTTGGCAGGTAACCAAAGCATGTCTCGAATGGTGAACGTTGTGTCGATGAATGCACTTCTCGGTTGTAGTAATGTTGTATATAGGGGATATGTTCATCCCACAAATTGGTATGCTTTCCACAATAGCCTCATAATAGGTGTACCATGGTACGGTTAACAACCTCTGTCTGCCTGTCGGTTTGCAGGTGAAATGTTGTGCTTCTTTTCAATTTGGTGTCCATCATCCTCCACAAGCTGGTCCAGAACTCTCCAAGGAAGCAAGGGTCTAGATTCGAAACAATTGATGTGGGTAATCCAAACTAGACCCAAACATACTGAAAGAAAAGAGAAGTAGTCTGCTTCGCAGTAATCTGCTTTTTACAAGGCATAAGAATACACATTTTGCTAAACCGGTCAACGACGACATACAAATAGTAGTGACCCTTTCGAGACAAGGGTAGACCTCCTACAAAGTCCATTGACACACTTTCCTATGGACGACTCAGAATAGGTAGTGGTGTGTAGAGCCCAAGTTTTCTATTAGAGGGCTTTGAAATAGAACACATCACACAACCCTTTACATAGCGAGTCACAATTTTTTTCATATGAGGCCAAATGCAAAATCTTTGTACATGACTTAAAGTCTTCTCGACACCAAAGTGTCCAAACACAAGAGAGGTGTGGGCCTCTCGAATTACATGCACTCTTCCTCCTATGGGAATACACAATTTACCAGGGTGATACAACAATTTCCCCTACAAGTGATAGTTGTCCACCTGTGAACCATGGGTTTGTTTTTCATAAACCTCCTTAAAGCCATCATCGTTAGCATATTGTTCAGCATAACTTTCAAAATACAATGAAGCATTATGCAAAATAACAAAAGCAGAAATAGGAGGGCGAGATATCATATCGGCCACTTTATTGCTAGTGCCCTTCTTATACTTTATTACCAGATGAAACTATTGAAGAAAGCCC
Source organism: Pinus taeda (assembly GCA_000404065.3). Classification (NCBI taxonomy): domain Eukaryota; kingdom Viridiplantae; phylum Streptophyta; class Pinopsida; order Pinales; family Pinaceae; genus Pinus; species Pinus taeda. The sequence goes on along the minus strand of APFE030145858.1, from coordinate 30,531 downwards.
ATCCACTTGAAATGACAAGTTTGTTGCAACTTGGTTTGTGACTGAAGGTACTGCAAGGGCCGATGATCTATATGGGTGATGGTCTCCTTGCTGATCAGGTAGTTTTTCCACTTTTTCACACTCTGCACCAAGGCATAAAGCTCCTTGTCATAGGTGGGATAGTTTATCACAGCTTGAGAAAACTTCTCAGAATGGTAACAAATTTGCCTATTTTGTTGCATCAGTACAGCTCCCATGGGATAACCACTGGCATCGGTTTCGATCTCAAATGGTTGTTGGAGATCGGGTAAGGCTAAGACTAGCGTAGTGCTACTTTTCTCCTTCAATGTTTCGAAGGACTTCTGTTGTCTTCCTCCCCATTGGAAGACTTGTTTCACACTTGTCAATGTGTGCAAAGGTACTACAATAATAGAGAAATTAGCAATAAATATCCTTCAATATTGGACTGCACCTAGAAAGCTATGAACCTTAGTTACACTAGTAGGCTTAGGCCAATTTACAATTGCTTCAACTTTAGCAGGATCAATTTTTAACTGACCATGACCAACAATATGACCTAGGTAACCCAAAGAGGTTTTCCCGAACTCGCACTTTGATAATTTTACAAAGATATTTTCTTTCTTTAGAACATCAAGCACTTTCTTTACGTGACTCATATCTTCAAACTAACTCTTGCTGAAAACTAATATATCATCTAAATATACAAGAAAAAACTCATCAATGAAAGATTGGAATATATGATTCATAACCTACATAAAAGTGACTGGAGCGTTGCAATGGAATTACCATCCATTCGAACAACCCCTGCTTGGTTTTGAAAGCGGTTTTCCATATGTCTTGCTCCGCAATTCAGACCTGGTGATAGCCATTGCACAAATCCAATTTGTGAAATATACAACATTTTTTAATTGATCCAATAAATCATCTATGTGTGGGAGGGGATAGCGATTTTTTACTGATATTTTTTTGAGCGCGCGGTAGTCCACGCACATCCTCCAGCTATTTTCCTTCTTTAGCACTAGAACAATCAGTGACCCGCATGGAGAGGAGCTCGGCCTGATCACGCCTTGGTCGAGCAATTCCTGTACTTGACGCTTGATCTCCTCCATTTCAATTGCTGACATTTTGTACATGCCGATATTCAGTAGAGGGTCATCATGCAATAGGTGGATCTCGTGTTTGATCTCCCTCTATGGAGGTAGTCCCCGCGGCTCCTGAAACAATGCATTTCAGCAATTAACTCCATCTATTCTTGTTTATGCTTACCATCGCAGCCTTGGAACGTGTTTGTGAATTTGACCTCTTTTTCCCTGACGACCATAAGCATGCATGCCTTGCTGGAGTTCACCAGTCATTTCATCTTCCCAGTGCTTACGAGGCTGGCGTTAAATTTTTTTATGAGCCCTCACTATGTACTCTATTCCATCCTTAGTGATGTGGTATTTATTTTCATGGCAGTAAAAGACAACTTTTCTGTCATACAGGTAGGGGCTCCCCAATACCATGCCACAGATGTCCAGTGGTATAACATCCATCTCCACTTCATCTACCAGCTTAGAAGCAATCACAAATTTTACCTTACACTGCTGGGTTACATTCAATTTAGCTTTATCATGTATCCATCCCAGCAAGTAAGGCTTTGGGTGCGGTTTTGTTTCTAAGCCTAGATTCTTTACCAAAGATTTTGCAATTAAATTTGCTTGGGGCCCCATATCAAACAAAGTTTCTACTTTGGTATGGTTTACTACTAATCTGATATGAAATAATTCAATCCTTTTTCTACCATTTGAAATGGACTCATCTACAGAACTGGTGCTTCCCTGCTATTTAGAAGCAACAGGAAGTGTAAAGGTACCTTTTGTTCCCGCTGCTGTGACCAGCGCTTCATCTCCTGAATCTGATCCAAGGTCTTGCTGTGTTGCTGCCACTGTTTTTTGCTTCCCTTTTCCTCCATACTTCTTTGGGAATTTTTCTGGGTGCTGCTTCCAACAGTGATCATCATCGTGGCCTTCTTTCTTGCAATGATTGCAATAAGGCCACTCTCCTTCTTTGTCTGTTGTTGTTTCTTCTCCTTCCCTTTCCATTTCGCTTTGGATTTGCCATTGGGAGGTTTGAACGGTGGCTTTCAAGGTTGGTCCTCTCTTTCATTCTCACCCCTGTTTTCAATATGAATGGCTTTCACACTAGTTGCATCAATAGTGGTTGGTTCAAACAACAATAATGAATGCCGAATATAACTATGCAGTAAGCCAATATACTTAGTTACAACTTCAGGCATATCTAGTGCAATACCCAAATTCAGTGCTTGCTTCCTAAATTCTTCTGTAAAACTCTGAACATCCTACCCTTTGCCTTGCCTTAAATATTGCCAATTCATCAAAGCTTTTTGTTTGTATCCTAAAGGATAAAATTTTTCCCTTAACGCAAAAGTAAAATCAAACCATGAGGAAAAGAGCTTACCCACATTTTTACTGCTCTGCAATTTTCTCTCCCACCAAACAAGAGTTGTATTGCCCAACTGTAGAGAGGCCAGCTGGATTTTCGCCTCATCCTCTACGGTTTGTTGAATCCTGCAATAAACCTTAGTCTGCCTGATCCAATTGTTAAGCTTTTCTGTGTTACTTTCACCATTAAACACAGGAAGATCAAATTTAACATCTAATTTAAAAAAAGGTTTCTTAGATGCATCCTTTGGATTTCTTTGATTATGGTGGTGTGGGGAAGAAGAACCTTCACCACCAGAAGGAGAAGGAGGGGGTTCTTCTCCATCATTCCCATGTGTTGAACCTTGTCCTCCTGGATTCCTCTCTTCAGCTTTTTCTAGTCTTATAACTAGCTTACTGATATTCTCTTCCATTGAGTAGAAAGTCTTTCTGAAATTGCACTCCTCTTCAATACGAGCTTCCTCTTCAGCCATGTTTTGTCTTCGAGGTGCATGCCCTGCCTTTGGATCGAAAGGTTCTAGATTCCCTTTGCCTCTTTGAAGCCTGCCTCTTGTTAGCATACAAACATGCAATTCACATCTAAAAATCCCTGCTCTGATACCACTTGATCCAGGATGTTTTCGCTTGTAGATGTATAGAAAAGAATTACATATAAAATTGCAGCTTAACACATAAATGTGCACATATGAAAAGAAGAAGAAGACACATAAAAAGGCATAAAAGAGAACACCAAGGCTTAATAACGGAGTTCGTCCAATTCGGACTACGTCTCCGGGCCCAGCTCAACAATGGGGAGGCCTTTCTTATTTAATGGCTTGAATAAACAGAATTACATTCATCAATCTGTCCATAAAGAGGCTTATACCTACAATCTGCCTAATGGCTATGAAATGAATGCCAGAGATGGAGGTGTGCAGCACCAAAGCTTCCCACAGCAATAGAAGAGGTTTGGAGTTGTGTAACTGTTCAAAATAGTTCAATAGATGCTCTTGGCCTCTGCGAAAAAGCGTGTTGCAACCATAAAAATGCCTCCTCCTGTGCTCTTCCATTGATCCCTTCTTATAATGGTTTCTCGGACAAAATCCCATGTACAACAGGGCTTGTCTGGTTAATAAGAGAGGTTGGTGGAGGAGAAGTATCGGCGAGCACAACCGTCCCCTAAAATGGTCTCTTATCTTTTAAAATGATAACACTTCAAAAATCCTGCATACACTAAGAAATCCGCCAAAACTCGTTTACCCAGATTTCAAATATTATCGAATCGGACATAGAACCTGTATTGGGTCCGCGCTGAAGTCACAATCAGCCTATCGGGGTGTCCTTGTCCTAGTTATCGGGAACGACCAACCTGCGATCGTTGATATCGGCGTCGGCCGATCGCATCGGCGTTCCCTCATGTATCACTTCGATATTGATCGTTGATCTGATTAATCGTTGATCGCAACCTGCCACCGCCGATATACACACATATATATGTAAAACCTCTGATTGTGATTGCCTCCGATCAGCCGATTTGATCTTATTGGAAATCGGCGATCGAGGGTTCCATGGTCCGATTCTTAAGTCTGCTCTCATGCGACCTCCGATTGTGATTCGCCTTTAAGGCTTTAAGACCCATTTCTAAAGGAGATTCCTCTTTTTCTTAAGGATTGAAGAGCCCTTCTTTTTGCAATAACTTCATCATCTGAACTCGGATTGAAGTTCTGTTTGCACCATTAGAATTAGGAAGATGAGATCTACATTCTGTTCTTGGTTTGACTTCATTCTGATCACTTTGATTTCTGAGTTTTTCCATGCCATTGTATTTGAAGATCCACTTGGATCATAAAGCTGGCTATAGAGGCCATGCAGAAAGTAAAAGTAGAATTAGGACAAATGCCAGAAGAGGCTACCAGAATTATCCAATTCCTTAACTACAAGAATAAGTATGAGCTTCAAGAATTGGAAATAGAGGATAGAACAAAGACAATTTTGGAGGTCAGAAAGGTCCTCTCCAAGAGAACTTAATGCAAAATTTGGAGGATAAGTGTCAGAATATGCAGCTAGCCATTGACATATTTATGGCTAAGTTCTAGATCTTGAGAGAAAAGGGATTACCCAATCCCTTAGTGATAAATGATAAGCTAATGACACAGGAGGATTACAACAAGAAAATCAGAGAGGTGGGAAAGGATCAGGTAAATACATCATCAATAAAGGCATTTCCAACAAGCAAAGTACTCTACCAAACATTTGAAAACTTGTTTTACCTCCAACATGAGGTAAAACACTTGTTTATTAATAAGCCTACTTTTGCCAAATACACAGAGGCAGATCAAATATATAGAAAGATGCTAAAAATCCAATTACCCGATGCTGAAATGTTATGAAACCAGCTCAAGAAAAGATAGAAAAGATATATCAACGCCTTAGAATTCAGCCTCTTCGAGGGGGCAACCTCCTTTCTATTACATAAATGAACAATTCTTGGATGATACAAATGAGAAAACCTCCTTTCTATATATAGGAGTCTAAGGAGTACAATATAACCCAGTCGACCTAACAATAATAATATAAAGCCACAAAATTAACAATAGAAGGATTCTATGGGTCACAGTAATAACAATATGGGGACAATAGGGGCACAACAATATTAATAATGGATACAACTACAATAGTAATAGGGTAATCAATAGTATTATAGGGACCCAACATTGTCCCTGAGCCAAAGTAATCTACAAGAAACTACTAGTGAGTAAGAATGCACCCAAAACTTTATTTAGATTGCATATGTCATCCTTTCTAGCAATTTCCTGAGCATAATAAAATTTAGATTGTCCATGCATGAGTAGAAGGTTTTCCCTGAGCCAAAGAAATTTGCAAGAAACTTCTAGTGAGTAAGAATGCATCAAAAGCTTTGTTTAGATCGCATATCTCAGCCTTCCTAGTAATGAGCATAATAAAATTCCCATCAAATGATGGTTTTCCCATTTGGAATTTCACAGTAACATCCCTATGTCTATTACACGGTCATCTAAATCTTGTGTGTTTGCTTTGGTTTGTGAATTTATGTGTAAATTGTATAGTAGAATGAAATTTGTGGGTTACAAACACATGCCCATTTTATTTTGCAAATCACCCAGCTGATATTTAAATGCCAATGCCAAATTCCCAATCTGCTTTTGTTTCAACACATCATTAAAATTCATTTGCTGGATTCTTTATTGGATTGCTGCCAAAGAAGATATGCATGTGCATTGTGTTGGTGTCAGTGAGTAATTACATTGATATTGTTAATGTGTTGGATCACTAGCTGGTGGTACTCCATAAATTAGCTATTGGACTAATTGTCGGTTTAAATTAATATCTTGAATATTTTGTATCCCACATATTAAAACATCATATAAAAGTCAATACTATGTCTGAGCATAGGAACATTATGCATTAGTTGGCATTCCATGTATATCTATACATCTTAGTATATGCTCTATATTATCTATTACAACAACCATATTGGAAAAAATTCAGATATGCACCTTATATTGGTTACACTAGTGTTTTTCTTGGAAGCCTTAACTAGAATAAAATGACATCCCCAGTGATCTATGTCTGCTTATTATTGCATATTTATCTCTAACTAGAGCCATATGGCTGGCATATTAGTAAATAATTAATTAATTTCTGGTTTCTTGCAATTGGACATATAGATGATTGTTGAATGAGTGTGTTATAAGTAGATTTAAACAAGGAAAAGAGTATACTTTCAGTTGCTACCATTGCAACTGACCAACTGCTATGTTATATTTGGCACAACAATGTGCTAATATGCAAATTATGTTTGTTTTATAATAGAGTGTTGTAGCCTAGAAATCTACATAGGTAAACGAGTAGATTCACAAATGGTTACAATGCTGGGCTTGAATCCTTAACAAATTGATTGCGATATATTGCATCTATTTTAAATGTGGGTTTTGTGATGGGGAATAGTTATAGTTATTTATGTGCAGAAATTATAGTTTGGTGTGGTTGGGATTATTAGAGTGTTGTTAAGTAAACAAAGTATTTTTTGGATGGAAGTATTAGAGTTTTGGGCTGAAACTTTGCCATAAACAAAGTTTTGGAATTTAGTTGGCAATGGTCTAGCCACAACATGCAAAGTAAACCAAGCAATGAGCAAGTCTGAAAACAAATAATATTACAATGTTTATTTCCATAGAGGATTTGTGTTGGTAAAATGAGTGGTGGATAGACAACAATGTTTCTTTCCAATGAGGATTATATAGTATAACTCCCTTGTTTACATATTAGTGTTTGCATATCTAACCAATTGATTTGAATTTCTATTTAATATTTAATGCCAACTTGATATGTAGCTTTGGTATATTGATAAACCCTCTTTGCAGTGTTCATATGGCTTTCCATGAAATTATACATGAACATAGAGTCTCAACTAATGGTGAAGGCAATATAAAGTTGACTATGATTCAAATAAATGAGACTACCAACAATTTGACTTTTAAAGAACCACAATCCTTAGTCATCTTAGCTTCTGATTGCAATGCAGTAGAATGAGGCTTACAAATATTCTATTTTAAATATCTTCAAGATATCCAAAGCATAATTTCACTGAGAAATGAAGATACTATCATCCAATTGCATAACTTTGATGCCAAGAAACAAATTATATAGATCTAAGTTAGTCATTTCAAATGTATCTTTCAATTGTGACTTTAGACTTAAATTGAATCACCATTATTTCTAGTGATAATCAAATCATCCACATGAATCACAATTAAGAGAACTACATCATTCACATGTAACCATAAATATTAGATCTAGGTTAGGATGCCTCAAACCAAGTTGTCGAAAAAAAGAAGTAATATTTTGATTTCATGTACTAGGTGCTTCTAATCATTAAGAGAATACATGTCATGGGGAAACTATGCAATATAATTCCTGAGATAGTTCACCATTTTCTTAAACCTTGTAGGTCAAGGTTAATCTTTGGTGGTGACCAAATAACAATGGTTGAAAACTTCATTGGATTAATTCTTAGTCCATCATGGTTCACACAAAAATCCAAGATAATCAATTTTTTTCTACCGAAATGCACACTTCTTCATGTCCACAAATAACTTGTCACGTGATGCAAACAGTTGGTTTATCCATCCTAGGTCTCGTTGAAAAGTAATATAAGTACACAATTAGTCTTGAGTGAAGATGTGGTTGTAGAAATTTGTTCATCATCTCATGAATTTTGCAAGGCCATTGGTAACACTTAATGACATTAGTGGTCATGCAACATCCCTTGCCACATATTGAAGGATGTCTTCCACATATCCTTTGTATTGATACATATTTGATTAAAACTAAACCTGAGGTTGATCTCACTAAAATATTTGTCTCCCTAAGGTTGATTTAATAAGTTGTTAATGTGTGATAATGTATATTAGTGCTTTATTCCAATTTTGTTCAAGCGTAGATGGTCCACACACATTCTGCATGTACCATCGTTCTTTGAAGCTAGAACTATGGTGGATCCACAAGGTAGTGAACAAGGTAAAATGTGGCACTTATTTAAAAAAGACTTGAATTTGCCTCTTCATCTCTTGATTTTCCAACAAGAAATTTCTATCCAGTGCCTCATTTGGTATAAACTCCATGTTGTAGGTCAATGGTGTGCTAAATGTGTGGCATGAGGTGTTAGGTGTTGGCATTATTGTACATGTGTTATCCTTCATGGAAAACCACATACAGGTCAGTTTAGAAATGATAGAGAGCAACGCACATTGTAACAGGTTTATTTAGAGGTAACACAGTAATGGCACAAAAAAACAGGATGATGGGACAAAGGATTCCAAATTAGAATCAAGAAATTGAGGACGATGTTTTAAGATGTATACACTGGTTAACCTTGTCTAAGTTGCATATACATGCACGCACATAGAATAAAAGACGTGTATACATATGCACACAGTTTCACAGAAAGAAACGTGTGTATGGGATGGAAAATTAAGGTTATAGAATACCAAGGGTCCATACCATGGTATTAGCCTACAATATTGAGCAGAATAATGGTTACTTGATCCCGTCTAAGAACACCATAGGTTCTAAATGTTGTTTTCGTTGACAAAGGCTCTAGTATATAAGGAGGAGGAGATCAAAGGGCTGGTGTGCAAGTGAAAGGGTTTTTCATGAATACTTCTATCTGGAGTATATTTTGTGTTGTAAGGGCTATGGTTATGATACAGATTTGAAATATCTCGTGCACCCTTGGATAGAATGTTGGTTTAGGATCATGAGACCTGAAATGACTTATCATTGATAACACATGTTTTATCCTTTATATGCTATGATCTGGGTATATCTGAAGTCTTGAAAAGATGTGAAGTTATAAGTCATTATTTGTAGATCTATACACGGGTTTGCCTCGACGAAGGTGGGTATACACAATGGTTCAACACTTCCAACTCATGTATGTTGAGGAAGGGCTTGTTGTTTAGAAATGATTTACCTATATGATCAATGTTGTTGTTTTACTACTATTTGTTAATGATGTCTACATTAGATCTAAGGTAAAACTGGTTTTATAAGGCGATTGAGTCTGGTTGACTCATTGATTGAGTAACAAGGGTGATCTTTGCTGCTATCTGTTTAGAACTCTATAATATGACAATAGATCTTCAAAATATCTTTGGGTAGTATAGTCTTTACTTCAGAAGCTTTATGATTCAATATCTTTATAGGTATATGCAGTTTGGGTTACATAAAGTAGCGTATACATGCAGGTTGGCCTCATTGAAGGAGTGTATACATTATGACACATGGTTTTTAAGGTTCCAGTGGGTTCTGGTTGTTGATGCAATATTTTGGTTCCAACTCTATGCTTTGGTGACAATGTTCTAACTGTTGAAATTGATTGATTGTGTTTTTCTTTAGAGTTGATGGGTTTTAGTGATTGATTGATGCAGTTTTATTCGTGGTTGTACTACAATTGTGGTGATTGATTTTGACCTTCAATGATATTGATGGGTCCAGTATGAAAATTCGATGAAACTTGGCCTACATATTGTGTTGATGTGTACCTAGAGTATTTAGTTTGAAAATTTATGAAACGTGGTCCCTAGAGAAAGAGTGAAGGTTGTAGCCTTTTGTAGGCCAGCACCTACATACTGGTAAACATATAAGCTAGCACAAGAGCTAGGGGGTTGGAGCTCCCTTCCAATAGAAGCTGGAAAACAAGTGAAGGTTACATCCTTCAGTAGGTAGATTCCTAGGTATTGGAAAATATCTTCTCTAGTAAAAAAGTTGTAAACACTTTTTATAATAAGAAGATTGAAGAATGAGCCAACAACATTAGTGGTTTTTTTCCCACATTGGGTGTCCACCTAAAAATCATGGTGTTCATGTGAGATTATTATGTGTGTTGATTTATTATGTTTTTATTGCATCTATTTACTGCTTAGTAAATGCATCACACTCTGATTTAAGTTCAACAATCAATGAATTAGCTTTTTTGCAAGTTTATTATCTATATGCTAGTTCTTTTCATTATAGTCATGAACATACACTGTTTAGTTTCTGTAAAATCGTGTATGCATTTTGAAAAGGGAAAATTATTATTTTGAAAGTTTAAATATTGATTCACCCCTCCCCCCCACCAGTATTTTTCCCAACGACTGGTATCAGAGCAGGCGCTTTAGAAGAAGCTTGATCGCTTGAAGGAAGATATCTCAATATTAGCAATCACGAAGGAATGGGATATATTAGACCACCTATATTCAAAAGAAATAACTTAGCATATTGGAAGATAAGAACCAGAGCCTATCTTCAGTCACTTGGAGCTGATATTTGGGAAATTGTGGAAGGAGGATACGAATATCCAGTAGCATTCCCCACAGATCCAGGTGAAAATAAATCATATGAAACCAATGCCAAAGCCGTCTATGCGTTATTGGGAAGTCCAGAATAATAATTCATCAAATTCATGCAGCTCAACATAGCCAAAGAAATATGGGACAAAATAATTCAGAGCTACGAAGGAGACTCCCAGGTAAAACGTGCTAAGCTCCAAACTCTCATAATTCAATATGAAACTATCAAGATGCATAGTGATGAAAGTATTGCTAGTTACTTTTTACGAGTAGATGAGATTGCAAATCGAATGAAGAATCTAGGTGAAGAAATAATGGAGGCCACTATAGTAGAGAAAATTCTAAGATCTCTATCTTCTAAATTTTAGTCAAAAGTATCTTCAATTGAAGAGAAGCAGGATCTACAATCTGTTACTATTGTTCAACTTCATGGAATTTTAACTACCTTTGAAATGAGGAAAGGAGGTCCATTAGACATCAGAGGATCTACTTTCAAAGCCTATACAAAGAGAAAACAAAAGGAATATGTCAAGGAATTAGAATATATATCAGAAGAAAATGAGGTAAACTTTGTGAAGAAAATTCAACTAGGTACCTAAAGATTCAAAGGTAAGCTTCCCTTCAAATGTTTTTCTTGTGATAGAGTTGCTCATTATGCTACTAAATGTCCTAATAAAGATAACCATGACAAAGGAAAGGATTCTGCGAAACGTAATAGGAAAAAAAATTTAATAGAAGAAGTTATTATACTCATGAAGATAGTGATGGCCTGTCTAATAGTGATGAAGGTGAATTTGAACAAGATATCAAACTACTCATGGCTTATGAAAATTATAAGTTTATGGATGCCTTAGAAGAAGAATATTTTCTTGAAGAAATCACTTAAGTCAAAATCTTCTTGGAAGAAAATAATATGGTCATAGACACTTTGACACATGAACTCACTGAAAAGGAAAAGCACAATGAAAAATTAGAGTGTGAAGTAGTGAGTCTAAGAAAATAACTAGAGAAGAAAAAATATCTGAATCTTTTTTATTTGCTAAAGGATCAAAAACCTTATATGAAATCATCAAGGTTCAACGTTCTCCTCTTATAAAGACCAGTCTTGCATACATTTGAGAAACATCCCAACCAAAAAAGTCTTCAACCATCACTAGAAGCTATCTTAATCCAGAAAAAACCAGTCAACAATGCATCAATCCTCAACAAAATCCTAAAGGTAATCCCCAGGTAAATCATGCTTAATCTACTCCAAGGGTGAACATCAATATAAGCACTAACCAAAAGGTGAACAATACCAAAATCTTTTATGATCACAACAACTGGTTCTTTAATGGAATATGATTTTCATGTCATAACTTTGGTCATAAGGTTGTGTTGACCCTGTTTGATCCACCAACATCAGGGGATCACCCCACTATGAAGTCCCAACTAGACGTCAAACCATTTGGTGTGGGATTCCCATCTGGTACGATGGACTGGTTTCCGCTATCTTAACGATTTGCGTCAACTCATCCTTGTTAGCACACGATAGTGGTTTCCTTTATCTTCGAGAAGTGAGGTTCGCATGCCTGGTGAGTGTAAGTGTCATTTGTGTTAATGATTCTTTCACTATCAAAGGAGACGGTGAGAGTGAGTTCCAAGTCGATTGGGATCAGTCCCAACACTACTAGGAATATACAACAGAACAGGACATAGACAGCTTCCGTCAGATTAGTCCACACACATGCGATAGTCACCATGCACAAGGGAAGATAACACATACAACACTCAATGGATGAGTCCGAAAAATTGAAACAGTTGTTATAGTAAGTTTTATGTGAAAGGTCTGTGTGGTCTCCTGGAGATTACTCTACACAGGCGAGACAATGTTAATAGCATATACAACACATTTCCATTAATAAATTATGTATTCCAACAAGTGAAATAGTTGATATGTAGAATACAAGTTAAAGAAACATGCATCACAAGTGTTAAATATTAGTCTTATAACAACACAATACATGTGCGAAAATGTGTTGGCATGTTAGCAGGCTTATAAATTAAGCAAAACTTCCAAGACATATCGTTACACCATACATCACTAACCTCGAGTGCAGGGTGTTGGAGCCACTACTTACTCCTCAAAGAAAATATTACAGACTCTCTTGGCTATGTAGGAGGAGCTGAGGTGAAAATTCCATTGCATCTACAAATGAGGGGGTATTTATAACCAATGGTGAAACTAACCCTTGTGGTTGTTAAACTACCCTCATGACTATTTGACTTCCATGAATTTTTTACTTTACATGACTCTTTGTACAATAAGTGAGTCTCTTCAACTTCGACGTTAGATTGCATTGATTAAAAACATAGACCATAGTGGAGATGTGAGCGACATGAATTGACATAACAGTGCTAGTACATTCGTGCTACTACTAGAGTGCATGTCGAACTACAATGCTGCTAGATTATGGATGTCTTCATGGTGTATCACAACTTCACCTCTGCATGACAAAGCTCGCAGAGTCTTCAATGGTATTTTCTTCACTTGATGATGCTTAGGAATGCTTCTCCTTTCTTGCATGTTGGAAGTCATGACAGGCTTATTTATTCGCGAAAGGTGCACGTTCACTTGTTCGTCTATTCATGATCACATCTTGCATGTTTTCTTGTTCGTCCATCCGCAAACATATCTTTGCATGATCATTCATTCATGAGCACATCCCTTCACATGCATCGTTCATTCATTTGTTGGTGAGCCTATCCTTATGCATGTGTTCCCTTCATTCATCCCATTCCTCATATTTCCCTGTTTGTTTGTGTACCTATACTTGTAGTCACTCATAACGAGACGACATCAAATCCAAAACCTCCTAGTCTACCATGACACATGATCATTTTGAATGTAGGTGACCAGGAGAGGAAGCAAGGTTGTGAAGCAGGATGGTGGCTCCAGGCACTACTAATCAAAATTGCATGAGAGTTGCTGAGTGATGAAGATGGGAAATCCAAGTCGACAGTGACTATTTGCATGGTCTAGCTCGGATGGAAGGAAAAATTGCGAAACTTTTGGGAGGAAAATCTAGGTTGCAAGAAGGCAAGGTAGGTAGGATCTATGCAGTTTCCAGAACAGGTTGGTAGCAGTGGCTGGAAGGCTAAATTTTCACAATTTTATGGAGGAATAGGTCAGGCTACAAGGAGGGTCAGTAGGCAGAGATTGCATAGTTTTTGCGAGGAATTTCCTGAGATCCTGGAAGCCAAAATTGCGCAATTCCCAGAGAGAACCTACCATTAGCTTTTGAGGTCACTGACAGCAAAAAATATGCAATTCCCAGAGGGAACTGGCCTTTGGCTATTGGGATCAGTAGAAGCCAAAACTACGCAATTCCTAGAGGGAACTGGTAGTTGGCTGCTAGGTCATTGCCAATAGAAACTATGCAATTCTTGGAGGGAACTAGCAGTTTGCTGCTAGGAATTGCTAGAAGAGGAAACTGCACTGTGGCTGGGAGGTAATCCTACTGATCATCTCTACACAATTTCTGAGCTGAGTGGACTGCTGTGTAGCAGAATGCTTACTCATGAAAGCTACGCAACCTCTTATATGAGCAGTCGGTCGACTGTTGGGATGACTGGCTGGGAAAACTGCACAAATTTTTGAGGGAGGTAGGGATGGGCACTTGGTGTATGTCTATCCTATCTGCGAAATTTCCTCAGTCAGCTGAGCAAGTAAGGTCAATGGCCTCTGCGCAATTTTTGAGGAGAGCCAGTCTTGAGGTGACTGTCGAGTCTGACTGTCCATGTGGTCAGTACGAAAGTGGATTGAATTGCTTGCATGCAGTGTAGCTTGAAAATACTTGATTGATGCTTCTGCGTTGTTCTAGTTGACATTCAATCTAGTCGATGGTGGGGTGATGGTTTGACTGTTAGATCAGATTCTGGCCATCAGAACTTCAGCAAAAATGAGTAAGTGTGTGAATGCTCGAAAGATGCATAGGTGATAATGCAAACAAAAACTCTCATGACTCGACAACGAAACGACTCAAACCATCTAGAGACACATGTTCAACATCATTGATAGACGGTGCAAGTGACAACCGCGACACTCTCGATTGACCGTTCATTGATCGAGATGATGTTTGTGCGACAACAAATGTGACTCTCTGTGTGAGTGTGAGAGATGCTTTCATAGCGAACACAACAAGCACATATGAAGCGAAGACTTTGAGCATAACCAAAAAATGGTCGAAAGCATGACTTAGATACTAGCATGTAGAAAATTGAATGAAATGAACAAGAAAGGTGGATGAAACGACTCACACGAGCTCACAGACTTAACCCGAGTGTTTGCAATATCAAGTAAAACTCTCAAGGGAGGCTCCGAAATTAGGTGTGGTCCAAAATTTTGGAGGGTGGTTGTAGCCACTACAACACTTGGCAACACGCTGGTAGAACTCCATCTTATCTATTTCAGTTCAATGCTAGCATAGGGCCTTGGTCTTTCAAGGAGTATTGAATCATTGTGCAAGTTGCTTCGGCTTCCCCACTTACCCCATGGACATACATGGTCCTCCCTTTGACAACTTAGTCAAACATAATCAAAAGTTCAGATTGATCTCAATGTTTCGAATTCGGGAAGGGCAGTTTAGCTTGGGAGTTGAAGATTTTCAGAGTATAAGTTTTCATCTATGATGTTTCTCCATTTCCAGCAAGCTTGAATAGTACCCCGACAGAGTCATGTAGGAAGACACACATTGGTCCATTTCCAGTGAGCCTGTATAGTACCCCAGTGGAGTTTCATGCTTCACCTCTCTGCACAGGAAGCCTTTCTCTTCTTCCGCCTTTGTATTTTTCAAGAGGACTATGCATAGGCACTTATTTATTTTTGGGGTGGAAGAGGGATCCTAACTTATTGAGAGCAGAAGAGATTGTTCCTTCAGAGAAGCATGTAAGACCTTTGACATAGCTTTTCTCATTTAGATTTTCCCCTTCTCTATTTCTACTAGCTCGATGACCTTGAACACATAGAGTGGAAGGTTGAGTATAGGCATGGGGCTTCCCAATGTGGAAACAGGTTCATGGTTGGACCGAAACTTCCCTTGCACATGGTTTTTATTTTCCATCAAGACTTCATCGGATGAAGGTTATAACCAAGCACAGAGAAGACGAGTACAAAATTGGCCAAGTGCTGCAGTGTCAAAATTCTCTTCAAATTTCACCCACATACTTTATTCAAAATCCAAAACGTAGTAGTTGGCGGAACTTATTTCCAGAAACAAAAATTGTAATATACCAAGCAAAAAAAACAAACATAAAAAAAGATAGTAAGAAAAGCAAACAAAGTGAAAACAACAACAAGAAAAAAAATCAACCAAGTTAGCAAGCAAACAATCATGCAAACCAAAAAGTAAAGAGAAGCAAAACATAAAAAACTATTCCTACTCTTACATTAAATGGTCAGGGTTATGTGAAATGGAATTTTGAATGAAGCCATTGTAGGCATACCCAACCTGCAGTCATAAAGATACGAGTGATTAAAATATATAAAAGATAGTGTTCAAGAGAAAATGAAAAAACTTAAAAAACTTGCACATGAGAGAGAAGGTCTCACGTGTGGTTGGTGTTAGTGCCTAAATCTACCTCAAGCTGAGAAAGGTAGGATCTAGGACAACATCAAACCACGCTTAACCTGGTAGATAGCCCTACCATGTCGGGAGAGGGATCTCTCCTGGTCAATCTAAGCAAAATATGATTAATGAGGGCTTGAGATGACTGACGTAAAGACTGATTTTAGGCTAGGTATGTGTGCAAAAGAGTTTTATTGAATATAATGATGTTTTGTTCACTCAAATGGAAAGGCAGATTTGGGTCTAGGGAATGAGGCTCAATTTTACAGAGATCTCTATGGCAAAAGGTAGGAAACTGATTTGGCACTTAAAATTGAAAGAAATGGAGAGATTTTGACAGGTGAGGAGTTGAAGAGGGCAAGAAAACCTCAGCGATCCTCTTCAAACAGCTGAAAACATCAATAACTAAGAAAACCCTAGGTAGAGCACTGCAATTTCAATGGATTCTACCTTCATCCTTGTTTGTCTTAGTTAAGAAGAATAAAGATAGATAATGGCATACACAAAACATATGTAAACTCAAAATTACAGAAGGAAACACAATACCAAAGCAAGATGCCACATGAATCCCATAAATTGCTGCAAACCATGGTCTATTCCTTGGCCAAAACTACTGATATGAGTATACAATGAAGCTCTAAGCTTTCTCAAAAGTCCAACCATGCTAATGACTAAAAAATCACAAGATATAGGCAAACAATAACTCATCCTAGCCTCTAGGGGTTGAGCTCATAAGTTTAGGCATTGTTCCAAAAAATTCTAAACTGAGAACTAAAAATTAGGGAGTGGACCAGCTTGCCTCTAAAAACTACGGAACTGATTCATTCAGTTGCAAACTACCTTTTCATGGATGAATCTACCTCTATGAGTGAAAATTTAGCATAATTACATAAAGATCCATCAAATTACATTAAATTACATCATGAGTTTTACATTAAGAAGGAGAAAAGTCAAACTGTCAAGAAACTAGGCAAAAATAGAGTATTTTTGGTCAAACTGAGCAAAATTTCCCCAATGTGCCGCACTGATTTCCCTATGCATAGCACTTGTTTGCAGCCACGTTTGGAGGCCTTCCCGGTGTCCAAATCTGCTCCAAGTGTGCTTGTTGGAAAGGTATTCCTATCTAATTTCCATAACAAGTAGAATTTTTCAATTTGGTCTCCATTTTCCCCTCCAAATATGAGTTCTCCCAATAGTGCTTTCTGTCTGTCAAAAAAGGGGCAGAAAGGTTATTTTTTCGGTGTTTTTGACCTTTTTGAGGGCTCAAAACCTGTCAAAATTTCTCGGCCATTGGTAGGCATGCATATTTTTCCATGAAAAATCCAAAAATCTCGAGTTTTCATCAAAAGAAGTTCCCCATCAAAATCGAGCGCCAAGTGGCGCGACGCATTGGGCAAAAAAACCTATGTTTTAGCCCAAAAAATTCCAAAAATGCAAAAAGTGTCCCAAGTTTTTTGAAATTTGGGCTGATTCTTCTCCATCAAATGTTGTGTTGGGCCAAGGAAGCCTCAGACAATATCTAAAGTCTATCTTTCTCCTTTCACCTCCTCCATGCCCTCTTCAACTTTGCCTTCAAGCTTCTGATTCTTGCGTTGCAACTTTTATTTGTCACCATGTAATGGTAGGCCATGTGCCTCAACATTACTTTCTCCTTGTTGGCCTTCTCTAGAAACATTTCCAAGTGGATATTAGCTCTCTCAAGCCAAGACTCACAATCAGTATTGATTTCTTGTTCTAGCGATGTGAGCTTCACTTTCCTTCTTTTAGCAGCTTGTCGGTTTTCTCGTATGTTTTGAAGCTCCATAATGGTTTGTTGGTCCTCTAGCTGCTTGTTTCTTTGCTCAAGGTATTTCATTATCCACTTGGCTCTTTCTAGGTTGAGGGACAAAGCATTAATGTATGCATGTTGCTCCTGAATGATCTTCCTGAACTTTGAGCTTTGTGGGCCCAAATTAGTGTCATCCTCCTGAATGAGAATGAAATCCATCTCTTGCTCTCTTGAAGGCCCTCATCATGTAATTTCCTCTTGCCCTTGTCCTGAACCTGCTCTGCTAATGGAGGAAGTGAGACCCCTTCCACCACGGGTGGAGATAATACTCGCTTTGCTGCTACAAAAAACCTTCTAATGCCCTTTTGATAGGTGACAAACACTGGCACACTAGCGGTCTGTGTCTCATAACACTCCTGCTAATGTGAAGGTCCACTTGTCTCATGAAAAGCTTCTAGACGTACCTGAGGAGCCATGAAGAACTCATGAGAAATGAAATCCTCCCATGAGATGTCCTGCAAACCAAGCTGATGCATGACCACAATTTTGATGAGTGCAAAATGATATATACTGTTATACTGCTGCTGAGCAGTTTTCTTTCGCACTAGGGTGGTCATCTTCTCAATATTTCGGCACATGAACTAGGGGAGATTCATCATTCTCACCCTGGTAAAGTGCATCAACAATCTGATGTGATAGGCGTATAGGTGAGAAAACCGTCCCTCGGAGCTGAAATACTTAATTATGAGTTTCATCAAGGGATCATACGAGTCTTTCAAGTACCGAAAGGGAAAAACTCTGCTTAGTTGTCTCAAATAACCAGGCTTGATGTATGGCTCATAATTTTCCCTGTTAATTTCTTGCCTTTTATTCCACTGCTCTCCGACATTTGGAATGCTGGTTTCTAGAGAAATAGACTCCGGTGTCAAGGTGAATGTCACACCTGCAAGAGTGACTTGGCCATTATGTAGATGAAGCACAAACAACCTGGCCAACTCATGATGGTACTAGACTCTAGCAACCATCTCATAGAACTGATAACAATATTGGTGTTGGAAGCATGTGATAGCAAGAGGGCAGGCCTGTAGCTCAGCAAGTGAAATAGGCTCCTCTCATATATGTTTGCCACCCTTGTGAGGTCTCCCTGGTGCATGCATTTCTGTAGGAGAGTCAATATGTGTCTCTTCATCTCGGTCATAGGAAGGATCAGACTCCACGTTTGCTAATGTGTGAGTTTTCTTGATGAGTATGAAGATATTTATGGTGTTTTTAGTTTTCTGCCACCAAGGGTAAGAATGTATGAAGGACTGTGGAGGGAGAGGGTATGAGGGGTTTTGGGAATGTTATGACAAGTTTTTTGGGAAATAGGGGGTTTAGGGAATAGTATGTAGCTTAGGGACATCAATTAGGGTTTGGGTATTTTTTAGTTAGGATTTGGGAAAATGGGAATTGGGGATAGGGGTGAATGATTTTTTAGGAATATGGGAATTAAGGAATGAGTGGATGAAACTGAAAAATAAATGGAGGAGTCAAAGAGTAAGGGAGTCATGGAATAGAATTGGTAGCAAAAACATAAATACAAACCCTAGGCAATTGTTTTTGAGCAAAATTGCAAAGAGGTAAGACTTGAGATTTTACACACTAAACCACCATAAATTCTAAGAAAAACTCTTTCACTAGCAAGGGAAGAACTCTAGACTTACTTGCACACCATAGGATTGACAAAATATGGAAATTTGAAGGATCTTGTGGTGAAATCGGGCTTGCAGCTCTATGCGCCGTGCCACAAACCCAATGTGTCGTGCCTGTTATATGCATCGCGCCAGGGTATTTTTTACACTATGGAGGCCGGCCCAATTCACCGCACCACTTGAATGCGCTGCGCCTCTCACCCAATGCGCCGCGCCCTTAAACTTGCACAATTTTTCTTCAAACTTGATTCCTTTCTCCAACACAACTTTCTTTTGCTCAATATTTCTTCTTTGAAGGAAAATGAGCTCTTTGAACATGAAAAATGACTTATATACAAGAGATTTTGATTTTTCTTTCATAAAATTCACTTTTATAATGTTTGCATTGTGACTTACTTTTTCAACTCTGTTTTTTTGGGCAGTTTATTTTATTGTTCCTTTGATGAACTGAATGACTTGATTTTTGTTTTCCTTGTAGGGGATGGAGCTGTTGAAGCTTCGTAAGGTGATCAGGGTTTCCGTCGAAGTTATTTACATATGAGAGAACTGAAATTACATCAATTTATACAATAAAAACCTAAAATACTTTATTTTTCCTCAAAACAGGGTTTTGAGGAAAAATACATTTATGAGCATGTGATTATGAAATTTATTGGTACTGGAACATTATTCAACCTCCTCATGCACCTGCTGACCATTATTGGACACTTTGAATACCTTTTTGATGAAACCTTAGACCTAATGAAACCGAAACCCTAGAAATAACTCTTGCAAATTTAAAGACAAAAAGTGACTGCAAATGATCTTGATGAATGGAAATGGGCCAACAGGTAAAGGACATGAGGGAAAATGTACAACAAGCCACTACCATTATATGATCCATGCTCCTAATGGAATGCAGCTGACTGAGCGAGACACCTAATATGCAATGCAACAAGAGAATTTGATCACTGACAGAGAGATGAAGATATGGCACTAACAGGTGGAATAATGTCACAACCACCCAGCACACATGCTTACCTCTTCCGTGACTATAGTTTTTCAACAAAACTTGGAGGCTGCTTGCGAGTGTGTGTTATTGTGTACCAAGTTTCTCAGTGAGTGGGAGGATGGACTAAAGCTTGTTACTCGCAACATGACTCGCCAAGTAAGATTGTTCCAGCCATTTAGTGATTGGATCATAAAATTCATGATGGCTGTTATAAAATATTCATAATCTTTTAGTAGATGGATTCCTGATTCCAGAGAGGGGATCATGATGGGAATCTGATACAGATAGATAAATCTGGTCATTCTCATCAATCACGTCAAGAGAGTGAGGGCCTGCCATAGCCATCAATGCAGACCAAACTACCTCACTTGCCTAACAAAAGCTGAAGAAGAAATATGTTACATGGTGAAGATCATAGTGCACGAAGCGATTGGCAATTGATGTATTGTTGGGAAATTGATAAACGACATGACAACCACCCTAGATAGAAGAGAAATAAATCTAGTCAGTCGAGATGCCAGATTCCCAGTTTGACAAGAAGAAAGAAACATTTTGAGCAATTTTACGAATGCTCTCAATGAGGGAACCAAGTTGATTGTGCACTAGGCATGATATAACGCCCACCTGCATTGATGAAAAAGTGCACAGGCATCATGGTCATCACAAAAATGTAGAAAGTGTTATCCCCTACAATTTCCTAGGCTGAGGAGGAGATTGAAAGAGGTAACCTTGAACCACTTTCAGTTTAGTAGCTAGCCCTACCAAACTAGAGAGGGCTCTCTCTAAGGATTTGTCAATGAATAACTGAAAATAAATAGGTTTTAGGCTAGATATACAAGTCTTATTTGAGTATTTTTCAATTTAGGGTTTTTGGATTGGTAGACTAGGGATTAGAGTAGGTAATTAGGTCAAGGCTTCAAGTATGCAGCGAAAAGTAAAAAAAGGAGCTAGATATTAGTCTGTTATTGTGAACTTAAAGTATTTTGAATGTAGTATAGGCTTGATAGTTTTAAGAAAACACAATGAGCATGTAAAAGCATGAATTCATTAGTTTTAGAAGAAAAGAAACACACACATGATTTCTAGATAAAAAGAGCTTAGATCTAATATTTATGTCTATATAACTGTAAGGAGATTGATAGGAAGAATATAAATCATGAAAAGGGAGATGATTTATCCATTAGAAATTGATAGGAAATGAAAACAACACCATAGACTCACTGAACAATAATTCCTGAAATATAGCTACAACTGCTCCTGTATTAGCTGTAAAATAACATAAGGTACAAGCTTCTCCACAAAAGTCCAACTCTTCTCTCTGAATGAGAAATTATACAGATAGACTTAATTGAACCAATTCCCCACCTTCAGGAGTCGAATTCCTAGGTGGTGGAACAGTTGAGAACAGGTCCCATGGGGGTCAATTTTGGGATTAAAAATGAATTTTTTTAGGAAGAAGGCTCGTAGTTTGTATAAATAAAGGTAAAGTCTCCACATATTGTGGTCATAGAGTGTGAAGATATCAAGAGTCAAAAAGCATTTTTCACCCTTAGTCTAGATAGGTTGTGTCGGTTTTAGAGATCTGTCCTTCGTGTGTGGACCATGGGATTGTATAAAAAGCAGGTCTTAGAAGAGTCTAAGGGTGAAGGTAGGGAAGTAGAAGTGTTTGATGAGTTAGTAAAGGGCTAGGAGCTAGAGTCCTAGCATAGGAAGAGGCTCTGCAGCTGAGTGTCCAATGGCCTAGGGTAGAAGTCTACAGCTCAGTGCATGGGCCCCTACAACTATGTGTGCAGGATAGATCGAGTCTATATTAAAAATCTGAATCATCAATAAAGAGTGTATTCTGAAATTATTGTGTATTTTTCCTCTATGGATCGCATGTGATTATGTTATGTTAAGTTTTGGGTTTATGTTATAATGCTAACTTTATGCACGAATGTATATGTTTCTATATGTTATATGAATGCAATTAATGATATATCTTTACATGAAGATAATCTTAACTACATGGTAAATTTGGTGAACACTTAAGATAATTCGGGAACTTATACAGTAACATACTTACAGAGGTGCATAAATGCTTGAATTATCACTTAGGGTTACGCGGAGGATGATCGTATACCTTTGCGGAGGTTCTACGAGACAAAAGAGAAAGTACATCGATAAGCCCTAAAGGCATATTGATCTATCTGAAGTAAGGGTTAAGGTATAGAGTCGACATCATGACCATATCAGGGTGTGGAAACTTGGTTCCTACATCTCCCCATACTACTTTGAGTGAGTCTTCATCCCACACTCCACATACTGATGCCGAAAGGGCTAGTACTATAGGGATTTTCTTGGTTGACTGACGTTGAACTTGGGTTAGGGCACATCAAGCCAAAAAATGGTTCTGTTGTTGGGACCAAGATTTCATTAATGCTAGTATGATCTATTGTTCCAGGAGTACGACTTTGAAGTTATTGTGGAGCCAGGATGACTGAATGTGGGACCTCATCATCTGTCATGCATTGATACTAGAGAGGAACCTACTAATTTGGAGGAAGGACTACCTAACACATAGCTCTTTGTGGTGCACGTCACGGATAGTCACTTTGAAGATATTATCCACTTCCTGATGATAGGATATGCTCCAAAAGGTTATACAAGTCAACAGAAGAAGGAACTAGTAGTGCGTGCCACAGACGTTTCTAGCATTGCAGGACACTTGTACAAAATGGGGTTAGATGAAATATTATGATTTTTTGTGCCTGACTTTAAACAAAGCAGCATCCTCGTTGAGGCTCACGAAAGAGCTACCGGAGGCCATTATGAAGGGAAAGCAAAAGTGTAAAAAATTCTATGTGCTGGGTTGTGGTGGCCAACCATGTATAAGGACTCGAAAGCATATTGTAGGGCATGTGTATCAAAGGACTAGCAGGCTATCATAGAGAGATGAACTGCCTCTGATGCCACAGGTGATGTTACAACCATTCGAAAAATGGGCAATTGACTTTGTGGGTCCAATTCAGCCTCAAGGAAAGAAGACGAGTGCACGGCACATCATCACCGCAATTGAGTACTTGACTAGGTGGGCAGAGGCAGAGTCTTTGAAGGACTGTGCAGGTGCGACAACAACAAAGCTTATTTTTGAATATGTGTTGACAAGATTTGGCTTCCCAAAGATCTCAATGAGCAATCGAGGTATGCACTTTCTTAACGAAAAAATGAATGTGTTTACAGAAGAATTTCAGGTGTACCATCAAAAAGCTACACCTTATCATCCACAGGATAATGGGATAGTGGAAGCATTGAATAAGATATTGGAGAGTGCACTGATGAAGGTTTACAATGCTTAGAGAAATGACTAGGATGTGTGTTTACCGACAGTGTTATGGGCCTATAGAATGACTTGTAAGAAGATGACTAGGAAAATGCCTTTTAGACTCCTACATGGTGTAAAAGTTGTGATGCCAATGGTATACATTGTATCTAGAGGCTCAAACAACTAGAGGAGCTTGAGGAGGACCAATTTCTAGCTGGATTTCATCAACAAGCTCAAAAGGAGTGCAAAAAGGTATGGCACGATCAACACATCAAATTATACACCTTCAAGGTAAATGATCTGGTCTTGTTGTATGACAGTAAATTTGATAAATATATAGGGAAATTTAGGATGCACTGGCTAGGGCCATATGTCATCAAGGAGATTACCGATGGTTTAGAAGTTTAGCTGGTCAAAATGAATGAAGAACGCTTCCCTGGGAAGGTGAATGGCAGCTGATTGAAGCCATACACCAGTGATCCAACTAGGTGACTATATGAGGGAAGTACAGCCTTAGCGCTCCAAGCACCTGAAAGGAGGCGTGGGGCTATAAACTAAAATTCCCGGGTTGGGGCATTACGCAAAGGGAGAACTGCGTGAAATGAAGAAATGTCAATGAGTCCACAAAATCGCGTAGGAAACTGCACTACCAAAGGAAAAACTGCTCAGAATAGCTGAAAAGTGACCGATAAAGTCATTGTTCATGATTTGACGATGTGAAAATGGCCAAATGAAGCAGGGGGCCAGCATTTAAGTCAGAATTTATGGACCATATATTTGAAACTGTGCTGCCAATCTCACATTAATGAACCAATTTTGGGTGGGACGGTAAAATTTGAATTCAAAAGTGCCTATAAATTACAGGTGGTTGCCCAGCGAAAAACACTTTCCATTTTGAGAATTGAGTTGTTGAGCTCTCAGGCACACATGAACCATGAAAAATTTGAAGTTTTGCTAGCAAGTTTAGTATTTGAGATGTTACCAAAGGAGACATAGGATTTGTCACATAGCATCATGTTGATGCTCGCAAAAGCTATGAGTACTAAAATAGTGACAACCGAAGGAGTTATTCTAGAGGTAGCTATGGCAGTGGAGGGAGATGCCCCAAAAGTTGTGCCTATGAAAGTACCGGAAGAAGTGCCTAAATCCCCCAGGACACCCAGGCCAAGGCCTACGCTAACCCAGGAGGGTCTGAAACCAAAGAAGGATAAGCAAAAAATGCAACCGCTAGTGCGTGCATCACCTAGGAGGCACCCACAATTGGGAAAACCCACCGTGGAAGAAAAGGCCAAAATGATTGACCTAGAGCCGAAAGAAGAGGCTAAAGAAATCCCCATGGATGATGAGGATATTACAGTGGAAATGTAGGAAAATAAAATTGGAGGCTTGGACCTCATTTCTAAGTTGCCTGAATACATCCCTCTGCGCAGGGGCAAAACAAAGGTGCCCAAAGATATTGATGAGAGTAAGGTCACCTTGCACACACCCCTCTTATCAGAACAAATTGTCTTTGAGGGACCACACTTGGGGAATGTCCGCCCTTTGAAGTTGGAGGACTGGGACATAGCTAACATGGAGCACTTTCCTCATTTAGTGACAGACCAACTTATGCACCAAGTCTTCCACAAAATACTGGAGTGATCGCTTGCAGCCGAGGAATTGGCTAAAAGGCATGCACAAAGCAGGCCTGCTAAACCTACTATGGGTGCCGCATTACAACTGCGCACCTATCATGATGGTAGTGATCAAGCAGCTGATGTGCTTGGTGCACGATGGGTGTCTGTTGCTAGAGGAGCCAATAACCGTCACTGACATGCTGATGCATAGGATCATGTAGCTATCGTGCACAGGAGAAAATCTGAGCATGGTGTTTGGAAGAAATGGCGGTGAGCATGCACTTGCCGAGGCGATCAAGAAAAAATTCAAGCTTGTTAAGAAGTCATGTGTCTACGTCATTTCTAGTATCTCTGACCCCACGGTCAAAGTGGTGACGCAAATCTTTACAGGGAAGGTCATGCATAAGTGTCATGCAGATGAAGTGTCAGCACCAGTGATAGCTTTGGCGGTCCAATGCACAGAGGGAGTTCAATTTAACTAGGCATGCTACCTATGCAGTGAGTTCCTCGCAATTTTCCACAATGCACAAGATCACATTAAGAATTTCCACTATGCATGGTTATTTTTGTCCATAGTGTTGGTTGTGTGGGAGCTACATGAAGATAGCCAGTTTCCTCCGGTCGCACTGGACATACCAGAGGCAGCGCAGTTCGCTTCGCTATGGGTGATGAAGGATCCTCAACACATAAAGGACATAAATATCTTCTAGATCTTGAGGGGGAGGAGCATCCATATGGCCATTAACCAAAAGCCACGACTGACACCTACAAATTTTGAGAAGTTGCAGGAGTACGTAGAATTCAAGGGTGACTTCCACCATGTCTCAATATGGGCGTGGAAGGACCCTAAGCAGAAATGGAATGACCTGGCATACTTGACCATGGATGATGCAATTTCAGCAGTCCTCAACTGCTGGCTGATAGATTGGTGCAATGCCATAGACTCAACAGCAAGATCTAGTAAGACTGCCATGCAGCAAAAGAAGGGAGAAGCCAAGCTGAAGATGGAACAGTTGGCCAAAAAGGGGAGAAAGGAGGTTGATGAAAAGGCCAAGGTAGGGTGCACTACTACATAGCAGTCAAGTGGATAGGCACGGCTCTAACCAGAGTTGGAAGTCGCCTTCTCCAGAGACCAAGGAAGATGATGATCAGATGGAGCAGGGAGGAGCAGACCTGTAGACGACTCTGTTCCGAAAAAATTGCACCATAGATCTAGAGAAAGTAGGGCCATGGAAGAAGTCCAAGGCTAGCAAGACATCTTTGGACCCAATCACGCTAACGAAGGAGGACTTAAGTGACATAGGTGATAGAGTGTGGGATGCCACCATGGAACTGTTGCAGTAGTTCGAGTAGCAACAACAAAAAGCATTGGCTATTATACAGAAGGGTCTACGCGAGCTGCAAATAGATGCATCATAGATATAGACAGGCAGGGCATCAACTAGCTTGGTGCTTGGCACCTTAGAAGCCATAGGGATGCTGCACGAAAGGGATCCCTGAGCAATAGTGCTACGGGATGGAGCACTAAAAATAAAGACTGAAGCTGAAAGACACGCTATCAGTGCCCTCAAGAGAGTTGGACTCAACCTGGCTGCACTTCCCAATGAGGTGCTTCACCTTTTGCAGGATGGCATGATCACGAAACTTTGGGCCCATGAACAACATGAATTGTAGGTGATCAGCGAACAAAATATCAACAATTCCCAGGTAACAGTGCAGAGAAACTCCACCCTTAACCTTGTAAAATACATTACAGACAAGAACTAGCACATTGCCACAGTCGTGGTTGAGGCATGCAGGACTGTCCCAGAGTTGAGAATTCCCAAGGATAAGCCAATAGATGTGAGGGTTCAGAAGCTTGCTACTGGAGTGCGTGACGTATGAACTAAATTGGAAAACATTTAGCTAGAGATGAACCTCAAAATTGTAGAGTTACAGTTGAAGGCCCAACCTTTGACTCCACCAGAGATCAGAGAGCAGTGTGAGACCGCTGTGAAGGATGCGATAGTAGCAGTAGAGAGCATAGTGAAGGGTTGTAGGATGTTTTCCGAGCAATGACTCGAGGTAGTCACCAGCCTGCAAGAAGATCCTACTATACTGCGACTAGAAATAGAAGTGTGGGAGCTGCAGCAGCACTATGACGAAGTCAAAGTGACAACGTGCATTGTCGCCATCACGTAGAGGTTAGCGAAGTTGTAGGATACCAAGGCCTTGAAAGAGTAGGTAGATGCAGTTCAACTCAAGGAAGTCGTGTTGAAGGCTTGCTTGAAGCCTTGGCTGGACAAGGCCTACTTGATCATGGCCACTATTGAAGGCAAGATGGCTAGTATGTAGGAGACTCAGCAGAAGATTAAGTCAGACAGCGCAAGGCCAGCGATAGTGCAATTGGTCAAGGAGATGAAGCAGCTGGTAACGCAGTGGACCACCGAGGTAGCAGTCATCCAAATCAAGATGGGAGGTCTTCGTGAAAAGATATTCATGCCAGCAGAGTGAATCGAGGGCAAGTCACCATGTTTGTGTTGGGGGCTTGTTGGGAACGAGTCCCCTAGGGGTCAATTTTGGGGTTAAAAACCCATTTTTTGGAGTAGAAGTCCCAAAGTTTGTATAAGCAAATGTAAAGTCTCCATATTTTGTGGTCACAGAGTGTGAAGATATAAAGAGTCAAAAAGAGCTTTCCACCCTTAGTCTAGATAGGTTGTGTTGGTTTTAGAGATCCACCCTTGGTTTGCCGACCATCGCATTGTACAAAAATGAGGTCTTAGAGGAGTCTAAGTGGGAAGGAAGGGAAGTATAAGTGTTTGATGAGTCTGTAAAGAGCTAGAAGTGAGAGTCTTAGTGTAGGAAGAGGCTTTACAGCTGAGTGCACAGAGGACTAGGGTAGAAGACCGCAGTTGAGTACGTGGAGCCCTAAGGTAGAAGTCCGTAGCTGTTAGGTCCCTGTAATACTAGTGATTACCTCATTACTATTGTAGTTGTATCCCTTATTAATATTTTTGTGCCCCTATTGTCCCCATATTGTTATTACTCTGCCTCATATAATCCCTCTATTGTTATTTTTATGGCTTTATATTATTATTATTAGGTCGGTTGGGTTATATTGTGACTCCTTAGACTCCTATATATAGAAAGGAGGTTTTCTCATTTGAATCATCCAAGAATTGTTCATCTGTGTAATGTAAAGGAGGTTTCCCCCTCAAAGGGGCTGAATTTTAAGGCTTTAAACTATCTTTTTTATCTTTTTGTGAGCTGGTTTCATAACATTTGGTATCAGAGCTTTGGATTCTAGGGTTTTGCTGCTCCAAATAGGTCATCATGGCAGTTTCGCTATAACCTTTTTTTTGTGACATTTCAGAAGCTAAAAAAAAAACCATTTGAGACAAAATCGCACTAAGCCTTGGGTCCAAAGTTTAGAGCTTTTCACACTATATTTGTGGAGATATGATCTGAGGAATTTGGTCTTTTGGCAGACTCCCGAATTACATTCCAAACATGTGACCTGGGGAAAATCGTCATAAATTTCACTCTAAGCATTGGATTGAAATTTCATAAGAAGGTACAAAAAGAGGATCGACTGTAGTTTATTTTATGTACTTTTTAGAGCCAAAGGTGAAAACAGTGACTCGTGGCATGTCGTACAATTTCACTCTACTGAACTCGTCTATAATCAGGTCAGTGTGGGAGATTTGACATATCTCTTCCCTGGAGAATCCAATTTGGATCAAACTGGTGGCATTAGAAAGAGGGCACAGAGGGCTACTGTAGGTCACAATTTCAGAACTGGATGATTCGAAATTACAAAGATACATCAGATTCAATATCAAGCTCCTACAAAGTGAAAAAAGGTGTGTAGTTTTTTTAAATTTTTGCATAAGCTTGGTTTGGAAAATTAGTTTGAAGGAATTCAAAGGGCATAGTAAAGCATTACTATTGGTAATTTATGCCTCGAGGGAAAAAATGCAAACACCTAGTAAGCAACCTGAAGGCTCTAGCATGACTCATGAAGAAGAGGAAGAAATGCAACATGATATATCAAAATTACAAGACCAAGTGCAACAAGTGTCACTTGCACAAAAAGTAACAGAAGCTAAGATGGATGGTTCAAAGAAAGATGTAGAAGCTAAGATGGATTGTTTAAAGACAAGCATGGAAGATTTGAAGACAGGCATGGAAGATTTGAAGATAGATTTGAGGACAGATTTGACAAAGTTTCTACAAGAAATGCCTACTAATGGTGAAAGGGTAGTAAAGGAAACTCATGATGAGAACAAAAGAAATGTTAATCATGATTTCATAGACTCTAATGTTGGATTGAAGACCCACCATATTCCAAAAATTGATATTGAGAAGTTCGATGGCAAGGATCCCGCAACATGGATATTACAGATGGAGAAAGTTTTCGATCTCAATAATTTGCAAAACACACAAAAGGTACATATTACAACTTTATATCTAAAACCAAATCAGTTTGTATGGTATCAATGGCTTTTCTCTCGTAAACAAGTTATCACTTGGGCAATTTTTACGGAAGAATTGACAGCACATTATGAGCATAAAAAAAGAAACACTTTTTTTATCCAATTGATAAGTCTCAATCAAAAGAGTTCAATAATGGAGCACATCGAAGACTTCCAAAAATTGAACATAAGGGTAAACTAGCATTTGTACCAGATGTTGCAAAGGAAACGCCGTAAGGCATAAATTGAAGAACACAAATACAACAAAAGAATACTTCGATAAAGAATAAAAATATATTGAACGCTCAAATCAATGCCCCATTAACTGGAACCACTTAGTAGACATATCTATCAACATTAGGATTATACACAATGATCAAGAAATTTCCCATATACAAACAACACCTTCCAAAAGAACCTTTTGTCACATCCACATTTTAAAAAATGCTTTGGAACGTGATTGGAATCTCCCATATTGCCTTCTTCATTATGCAGATAAATCTTCCATATTGTTGTTTTCATCATGAATTATTAGTTCATTGTTGTAAAGTGTTAGTGTGTTAAATTCAATACTATAAGTTCGACAAGAGAAAAAAATTCCTCAATTAGCATAATATGCATTTTTCTCTCAACCATGCATAAAATGAATTGTTAAAGAACAAGATATCATTTTAGTTTTGTATTCTAGGAATATACTAAAGCTTTAGAAAGCTTGATGAAATAGTTATATACAATAAAGGATTATTGAAGAATTTGAAAAGGATGACTAAAGAATTTGAGAAGGAACAATTGTGTAAATTAAGA
>APFE030145846.1:136884-151786 GCA_000404065.3 Pinus taeda | reverse complement strand
CCATGTGCCCCAAAACCATCACTATTTAACCTCGTCAACTTTTGACTCTATCCTGAGTCAAGTTTACCTAACATTTTTGAGGCTCGTCCTAGTAGGGAAGCTAAGAAACCTTGTATTTTGGAGCTTCTAGATTTTCTATTATAACATCCTTCTATGGTGTGCTATGTACCCATGCTTTTGTCTTTATCCACTTATTATCTTCTCCTCCCCAGTTTCTTTATAACGTTGCTTGTTGTTGAATCCTTTACCATCCCCTCCCATGAATATTCTTCTTTCATATCAACACCATTAAGAACTAGTCCTATGCCAGAGCTTGGAGTTCCCAATATTATAAAGACAACTGGGCTAACTTCTTAAGGGGAAACTATTGTTTCCATTGAGTGAAAAAATGAATCTTCAAAAGGGGACATCGATTTTCCTACCATCATTATTTTTTGGGAATTTCGACTGGGACAAGAATTTATAAGGTTTGGATGAGGGGGAGCAGGGTCGAGGAAGGGGTTTTTGTTTAGATGTCTAGAAGAGGATGGGTCTTGAGAAGTAGTATAATTTAGAAGGGAGTTTTTTTTGGAGAGGCTAATGTCTTTCTCATCTCATTTTTGGTTATTTCCATTGCTCTCTAACTTCTATCCACTTCTCTTCTGTAGCTATTTTTGGATAGTTTCTTGGAAAGTGACCATATTCATGGAAAGGTTTACATTTGAATAGGATCTAGTCACAATCAACTTGTTGAATTGAAACTATAACTCTCTAGAGAGAGTTGGATGGACTTTGATAACCTTTTTTCTAGATCTACTACAAAATATATTCAAGTAGAATCAAACATTCCATCTTTAGGCTTCATTTTATAAAAAAATTCCCCTAATGTTTTCAAGATTTTTGAGGGCATATTCTTTCGAGTAGTGTAAAGGTAGATGGGGGAGCTTGACCTAGGCTGAAACTATTGAGGGAATGCCATTTCCTAGGTTGAAGTTAGGATATCATTTATTCAAATATAATCCTTATGCTCCCATGAAGTAAGACATGCTTTTGATTATTAGGTCCTTAAAATCTTTCTCTTCAAAGATAGGTAAAGGAAACCTCTGCAACAAAAGGAAAGAGGGATTTTACCTTTTATTAGTGATTTCTAATTCTTTTCAACCCAGATTGGTAGAATGCAAGGAGAGGGCCATATTCTTGTAAAATATCTTATGAGGCAACGATATGCAAGTCAGAGAGCCATATTTCAGGATTGAGAGGCATGAAATGCAACTTTGGGGATCTCATCCAAACATTAGGCAATCTTGGACTCAGAAGGATTTCAGTTTCTAGCTTGGGTAGACATAAGAGAATTGAAAGAAGGGATATTCAATAGAGGAGGGGGAGGAGGAGGCGAGCCTTCTCCAAGAGGTTGATCCATTGTGAAATAAATTAGATTAGGGTTTGATTGATGAGGAAGATCCACATGCACAACAATATAATATGTAACTTATCATAGAGATATTATTGCATGTAAGGTTGGGTCAATTATTATAAAATAAATGTCCAGTGAATTTCTTTGCTTGCTAAGCTGCATGCGTCCTGAGATGACTGCATACTTAACCTTTGGCTTGAGAAATCACTACCCAAGGGCATCTAAGCCATTAAAATCACTAAAGGATCACACCTGACTTGGGCCACACCAGCCTTTAACATGGCTAGATTTTTTCCCACAGAGTTTCTAACCAATGAACTTCACATCATGATATGGCTTAACAATACACTCCATCACCATCTATTCTACGCCCATGGGCAATGTCTAGTGAATTTTAAAAGTAAGTTTGTTGTTTTATTTTTATTTATGTTAGATTTTATTATTCTTATTTATTTTTTTCATTTTTAACATATTATTGTTTTAATTTTTTACTATATTTATCATTATAGATTTATTTATTATATTTATTTAATCACAAGGTTTATGTGAGGATACAAGAGAAAATCTTAAAAGTATTGAATGAAGATAGTTGGAATCATATTAGGTGCAACTATCTAGATTCAAATTTTACAACATTGAAACAATTTTTTGTTGCACTCATAAGGTATTCTGATTTATTATATTCATTTATAGGTATATACATATATGTTGGTCTATTTCATTAAATATTCCAAAGAGGAATACATATTGAGTGTCAGGCACCTTCAAAAGCTCTTTTCAAAATGCCAAGTTTGAAAGACAAAGAAGGAAATGTTTTCAAAATGTTCAACTTGATGACACCCTTGATCAATATATTTAGAATGGGCTTGACACTGTCTAATATCAAGTGATATTAGGTGCTTGAGAAAAAAAATGCAAATCCCGTTCCTAAAAAGGATTACTCCCTAGTTATTGTAGGAATATCTCATAGTTACTATCGATGGATTTAATTGCTCAAATATTCGACATCAAATTGTCAACCAAGATGTTCGTAAACTTTAAGATGTTGCATTGTATGTGAAGAGGTCAAGGCATTAATAGTCTTCCTATCATATTGCTATAGAATGGAAACAAAAATAGGAAACACACAACTATCTAAGGACACTTGTGTGGGAAGTAAATCACTTGTGTAGAATTAAATCACTCATATAGGAAGTAAATCACTTGTGTAGAACATAAATCACTCATTCAGAAAGTAAATGCACACCAAACCAAGTTAAATGTAGGGAAAGGGATAACAACTTAATACTCTTCACACAAACCACACAATTGTAAGTATTGAAAGTAAACTGGAAATAAAACTAGCTACAATATATCTTTGCATTGAAAGGAAATATAACTAAATTATTTTTCATTGTGGAAAGGAAAGGAAAAATAATCTAGTCCACCCATGATCTGCAAACACCAACAATCAATACTTCCATTAAAGAGAAATATTAAAAAATTACATAACTAAAAACTCTAATGATCAATGATCTCTTAATTGTTGAAAGATGAATGGTCTAACAATCCTAGCTAATCTCTACAAATATTTGAAAACTTCCATACTACTATACTGCAACCTCTCTATCCCCTCTCAACTACCATTCTCTCGTATTCTGCCCATACATTTTATACAAAGAGGAAAAGGGGTGGATTGGAACTAATTCCCCCAAATCTAATTTTCCAAAGTTATGGACAGATTTATAAAATATTGTCTTGATGTGTTTTTAGTGGATCTTGGTTAAAGAATAGCTCGAGATCATATTTCATTTTATCCATATAACACACAATCAACTAAGAATATGTTTGATTCAATTCATTTGCTAATTGGTCACTTTGTTTGGGATGTAGTTTTCCAATGGCCACAACAAGAAAGGACCCTTTTAAAGAGCCGCGTGTATCTCCCAATCCATGAAATTTTTGGAGAAACCACTCAATATTTGTTAAAAATGTCAATAATTAAAGAATTAGTAAATGTTATTTTTACCTCAATAAATTTTGTTTTCTTGGTTAGGCAGTTGTATAATGATAGAAAATTTGTAAGAGTGCCTATTTATTAAATTATTGTGGCTCGAAACTAAAA
The DNA here is from genome assembly GCA_000404065.3 of Pinus taeda. NCBI lineage: Eukaryota > Viridiplantae > Streptophyta > Pinopsida > Pinales > Pinaceae > Pinus > Pinus taeda. Next base: position 148,289 of record APFE030145846.1, on the reverse strand, counting down.
ATGTATCAGAGAGTCATTGTTTGACCTTGATTAATAAAATAATTCCAATCCCTTACCCTATGGAGGTTTCCTTAACACAATCTTAGGGTTTTACAACGTATATCTTGTGTCTATGTTTATGAATTCAGTTCCTTGTTTGTTTATGCATTTTTCTTCTTGTTAAGCTAAATTTAGGGGCTCAAAAATACCATCAAGTGATATTATAGCCATTTAGTTGTGAGGGTTGTGAGAAATAGAGTAGCTGTGAGGCGGGTTGAGTGTGAATTCACCAGAAATACATATTGTCTGTGAGGCAACCCATCAAGCCGTTGTAGAGACAATCAATGCATGATGTGGGCCATTGAACAGTTGTAGTGAGAGAAAGCTGTGAGAAGGGTCAAGTGTGCATCCACATAAAAAAAACTCAGCTGAATCTATGTGCGAGCCCTACTTACTCTATGAAGTTGACGAAGGAAGTTGGGCTCAACCATATATATATATATATATATAACAACCTTTTGCGTTGTGAAGAGAGTCACACCCAACAAGATCAGACTCTGTCTTGTCATTAAGAGGTAGAAGATAGGCTAAGAAACAATTCGTTTTTGAGATCTATGTGTAGAGTGCAAAACCCTAGACACCCTTAGAGAAAGGAGGTGGGTCAGGTGTGAAAGAAGTTTGGTCAAGGCCGTTAGTGGAAGAACTTGTGTGCAAGAAAAAAGGAGGAAAGACTCACAACAAGTCGACTTTGTCTTGCGACTAAGAGAAAGAAGATGGGTTGAATTTTCTCATAATTACAAGCCACAAAGCAAAAGTAGCTAGGAACCAAATTCCCTATGAAGGAGGTCACAAAATATATTAGAAAAATTTCAAGTGGCCAGAAAGCAAAGGAAGCTACGGTGATTTTTTATTTTTATCTTTTTATTTTTTACTTTTATTTTTTTAATTTTTATTCTTATTAATTTTTATTTTTTATATTTTATATTATTTTATTTATTATTATATTTATTTTCATTTTTTTCTGAGTTTAAAAGCAAACAAGTGTATGTATTTTTTTAAAAAGGGAAGCACAATTTTTTTTGACCCTATTGGAAAAATCATAAAATTATAAGACTCAAAACAAGGAAGTAGGAATTTAAAAAAGAAAGAAAAACCCTAGTTTAAGGATTCATATTAGAACTTCAAAAGAAACCATAAATCAGTTTGTGAAGTAAACATGTGTATTAGTTTTCTTTTTATAACTATTAAAGGAGCCCATGTATGGGGAAAATATATAAAATAACTAATTCCAAGTTTGAGGTGGAGAAATTCACTGATAAAAATAATTTTGCATTGTGGAAACTGAATGTACTAAATTTACTAATGCAACAAGGGTTTCACAAAGCATTTAATGGGGCAAGAAAGAGACTTGTTAACATGACCAATTTGGAGTGGGAGGATGATCCACAATCTTTTACTTTTAGATGCATCAGAATTACATGAAACAAAGCTTAGTAACCATGGAACTTAAAAGAATATAACACAATGCGGAAATAAAAAGATAAGCATGAAAACATGACACAAAGATTGGATTACAGAGTTCATCCAATTTGGACTACGTCTCCGGGCCCTACTCAATAGTGCATAGGTCTTCATTCATTAAGTGGCATAAAAAGAGATAAAGTATAAGAAACATTCATTTACAATCCTTATACGTCCAAGCTGGAAGATGGACAAAGAATGGAGAGCCCAACTTCAGAAACAGACAGTACCACTGAAATCCTGGCGAAAAATCGTACATAATCGCCTATCTGAACACCCAATTCAGAGAAATGAAGCTTTTTCACCCTCTCGGAAACTCCCTGTTGCTCAAGGTGAGGTTCCGACATGTAGCCAGGTTAGGTTACCGCTATACACAATGATTTTCTGAATTCCTATGCTAGTCCCCCCTTTTTCCTGTGTGGACCATCCCATATATGCCCTTGATCGGGCGACTCCTCAATCCCGGGAAGTTCCAAACAGATGACAAGTTTAGCAAGCAGGCGGTTTCACACAGAGAATCTTGGACCTAGAATGGTAACCCATTAAACATGGAAAAACTTCCCTCGACACAGTCCACAAACTGTTTTTGCATTAAACTTCAAACGACGAATAAATCAGCGTACTCCTCAACCCAACGGCTTTACCATTGGTGGTCATAGTCTATCAACGCCGATACCCATCACAAATCACAATAGGTTAGAACCAAGGTAATCCTCCATAATGGCACTACATGGTGCGATATGTGATGTATGAATTGGCAGACTCAATGGGTTTTACAAACCATGCCCTATACTGTTATCACATTCGGAAGTATCGGTAAATTGCAATCGGTGGGTCTTACTATTTATGAATGCGGCATTGTGCGATATGCAATTGCGATATCACAATCACAACCCTAACTGCTAGGGGCAGGTTATCTAAATCACTCCCCTTTGTGATGCGTGATTGCGATCATTGCATCACACCTTTCCTTGCTTGGGGCCGATTTGTAAAACCATCGACTTGCCTCTGATCTCTGATTAGCGATATCGTAATCCCAGCCTGAACCTACCGGGGCTGATTCCTTAACCACAAACCTTTTCCTTTTTTGTGATCAGTGAAATGTGGGGCCAATGGTGGTTTGCCACTTGGCGCTTCCCCATTCGTTGAGAGTTCTGCCACGTCATTTTCTCCTGCCACCTATCCAAGTCAAACCTGAAATTTGACTTTCTCTTGAGCTCAGATTCGAGCGCCATTCACATTGTTGGAATTAGGATGACAAGCACTTCAATCTGACGCTAATTTTATCGAGTTTCTACCACTTTGAGTTTTGAACCTTTTTACCATGCCACTAGTACATTTTAGAGATCCACCTGGATCAATCCTCCCCACTAAGAGATTTTGGACCTCCAAAATCCATTTCAGTCAATTGGAAAGTGAGGAAATTTCTCCCTCACTTTTTCTTTCTCCATCCATCAAGATTGACTCGGATGAATTCTTTTGAAGCCCACATGAATGTACTCCACATGTCCTTGTTGTGAAGTTCTGGTTTTCCTGTTGAGAATGATATCTTTGGGAAACTTGTCTAGATACTCTGGTGAAAAATCGTCCACTGTAGGAATTTGTGCAACCTCTTCGGTATCCATAATCAATGGAGGTTCATAAAGCTTCAGGTTTTAAACATTCACTATTGAGTATGTTTGCATATAAGCGGGCAAGTCAAGACGAAAAGCATTCTCTCCAATCTTTGCCAATTTGGTGAAGGGACCATATCAAATGGGTCTCAATTTATTCCCTTTACCCTTTATTCTATCCTTGTTGATGTGGAGCCATACCTTGTCCCCAAATTGAAACTGATGGTCAGCTCGGTGCTTATCATGTCGAGATTTATACTGAGCCTGGCTCTTCTCCAAATGCTCCTATACTTCTTGATGAATCACGTTTATCCGCTGAATAAACTTCCATGCTTTATCTGTATCATCTCATCCATTTTCATCCTCATCTTTCCCAAAGACAATGTCTAAGGGATCCCTTGGTAGATAACCAAAACATGTATCAAATGGTGAGCTCTGTGTTGATGAATGTACTGCTCGATTGTATGCATGCTTCACATAAGGAAGTTGTTCATCCAAAAACTTGGGATTTTTTCCACAATAGCCTCGTAACAAGTGTACCATGGTGTGGTTGACGACCTCTATCTTTCCATCGGCCTGTGGATGAAATGGCGTACTTATTTTCATATTAGTGTCCACCATTATCAATAATCTAGTCTAGAATTTTCCAGGAAAGCGAGATTCTCGATATGACACAATAGATGTCAGCAAACGAAAATGGACCCATACATGCTAAAAGAAAAGAGAAGCAGTCTGCTCAGCAGTGACTTGCTTTTTACAGGACATTAAAATACACATTTTACTAAAACAATCCACGATGACATACAAATAGTTGTGACCTTTTGTAGACATAGGAAAACCACCTACAAAGTCCATGGACACACTTTCCCATGGTCGACTCGGAATAGGGAGTGGCGTATAGAGCCCAAGTTTTCTATTAGAGGGCTTTGAAATAGAACAAAACACACAACCATTTACAAAATGAGTCACAATGTTTTTCATATGAGGCCAAAAAAAGACCTCTGTAAATGACATAAAGTTTTTTCAACCCCAAAATGGCTAGACACAAGAGAGGTATGAGCCTCTCGGATTACATGTGCCCTTTCATCAATGGGTATACACAGTTTTCCAAGGTGATGCAATAGTTTTCCCTGCAAATAATAATTGTCCACCTATGATCCATGAGTCAGTTTTGCATAAATCTCTTTAAAATCATCATCGCTAGCATATTGTTCAGCATTAATTTCTAATGATAAAGAAGCATTTTACAAAACTACAGATGTAGAAATAGGAGGGTGAGAAAGCATATATGCTACTTTTTTTGGCGCCCTTCTTATATTTTATTACCAAATGAAGCTGCTAGAGGAATCCCATCCATCTGAAATGATGGGCTTGTTGAAGCTTGTTCTGTAAATGAAGGTACTACAAGGGATGATGATCCGTATGGATGATAGTCTTCTTGTCGATCAGGTAGTGTTTCCACTCCTTTACACTTTGAACCAAGGCATACAACTCCTTGTCGTACATGGGATAATTCATAACATCCTGGGAGAAAGTCTCCGAATGGTAACATACACACTTCTTTTGCTGCATCAATATAATGCCCATGGCATATCCACTGGCATTGGTCTCAATCTCAAAAGACTGCTGAAGGTATGGTAAGGCTAGCATTGGCACTATGCCGATCTTCTCTTTCAGTGTGTCAAAGGATTTTTGATATTTTCCTCCCCACTAAAAGGCCCGCTTCACACTTTTCAATGCATGTAAGGGGGCTGTGATAATAGAGAAGTTTGTAATGAACCTTCTCCAATATTTTACCACACCCAAAAAGCTTCCGATCTCTGTGACATTTGTGGGCTCAAGCCACTTCAAAATCACATCTACTTTAGAGGGATCTATTTTCAATTGCCCATTACTGACTATGTGATCTAAATAAACTAGAGAGGTCTTCCCAAACTCACACTTTGACAATTTTACATACAGTTTTTGCATTTTTCAGAACATCAAGCACTTTCTTCACATGACATACATGTTCATCCCATGTCCTACTATAAACAAGAATATTGTCTAGATATACAAGCACAAAATTATCAAGAAAATGCCTAAACAGATCATTCATTACCCTCATAAACGTGGCCAAAGCATTACACAGTTCGAATGGCATCACCATCCATTCGAACAACCCCTACTTGGCTTTGAATGTGTTGACAGTGTTGGACCCGCCAACATTTTAAGGGGAACTCCCCGGTAATAAATCCCAATTAGACCTCATGCTGTTTGGTGTAGGAGTCCCAACAATGGGTCGTAAGGTAATTCCTTGACCACAGTGTTGCACAAAGGAAAGTAGAATAACTCTGTCAGTAGCAAGGGTGTGACTGATGCAATGATTCAGGGAAGGTGTATGAGAGATTCCAACACTTTGAAAGGGGAAGGAGGTGAAGGTGAGTTCCAGGTTGAAAGGGATCATTCCCAACTCAGCTAGGAACACACAACACAAAGGACATGCACAACTTCCGGTGGAGTAGTCCACTCAGATGCAATAGTCACATCATACAAGGTAAGATAACATGTACAACACTCAAGGATCAATTCGAGATGAGTGTGATGGTTGTTATAACAAGGTTCAAGTGAAAGGTTCGACCCCTTCATCCAACTTGTCTGCTAACATGCACATGGTCTTCTCAGGTACGACTGAACCAGAAACAAACTGATGCATAGTGTCCATGCTGATTTTCAAGGGTGTGTTGGTGGTCATGTACATCAACTTGCCGAAGTACATGTTTAGCTCCAGTTGGACTTGCTTCTTGTCTTCGCCTCGGTGAGTGTGTTGAATGGGTTGGGTTGCCTGCATACACATAATGAAAAGCATGCTGCTAAATCCCTTGCATGTGATCAACAACACTACTCAGCATGTCTACTCCGTGTTAGCTACTGGGATGGATCTTTAACTTGTACAGGAACAATTTCATCCGTGAGTGCATGTTGCGCCCATTATTGTTCCTGATCCTACTACAACTCATTCTTCTACCTGTGCAGCTTCATTTTCTTCCTTGAGTTGTTGCTTCGGCACATGAAACTCCTTCTTCATTCCATTCTCTGTATTTGCACGACCTTCATGTTGCACCGTCAACTCATAGCCTAAGTCTCCAAAGTTGCTTTCATTATTAGTTGATGTGCTTGATCTTGCAACTTTGTTGTGCCTCTGTGTTGTCAACAACCTTCCTCTTGCATTCACTACATTTTTTGCATTCGTTGTATTCGATATGCTGCCTTCAGCGGCTGTTCATGGCGTTGCTTGCTGTGATGCTTCTTGTCTATGAACAACTTGATGTCTTCGTGAGTAAGCAAGCTCATAGACACTTGATCGACTACATCCCCAAGCGTGCCCTGAACGGTGTATTCGTCTCTACTCTCCTGGAAACCATTGTACATGTACTGTTGAGAGGCAAATGAACACTTGTGATACCTAGAGACATGGCAATGCTCATTGCAGGCAATCTGTCAGTCAAAAACCAAAATGAACATGAGAATTGACTTGCAACATACCTAGGTAAATGATCATGAAGGTTGCGCAATTTAGGCCGGGAGGTCGAGAGATTGACCGCCAAGATTACTCAAGGCATAATCTGGGCTGCAAGGAGACTGGTTGACTACTGGAACTACATAGTGCACAATCTAGTTTGGCTGTTGACTGCTGGGATTGCGCAATGCACAATTCTAGCTGGGAAGGACTGCTGGCCTAGGGATAGATTTGCGCAATTTCTTGGGCCAAGTAGCTACTATCCTCTAGAAATGTGCAAAATATTCCTAGAGGCTAGTGCTCAGAAGGAATGCACAAATATGGAGAGGAATGTGAGCCTTCCCTTCCCAGATTGTGCAATTTAGCCTTGGTGAAGGCAGAGCCTGAGCCAAGGTTGGCTTGACTCGTCGACGAACAACTGAAAGCAAGTAAGTCAGTAAATTCATGGTGACACTAAGTGATAGAAGAAGTTATTGACAGTGCATGCAAAACATGAATGAAAGATTCAACAAACATATCAACATGCATGTGGGTGAGCTAGTTCGCCGGTCGGGCGAACGTATGTGCAAAAGAGTTTCATGCATGCGACAACAGTGAGATAGCAATGAAAACTGAAGCAGAGCTAGGAGAAGCTAGTATACATGTAAACGAAAACAAGCATTCAAATAAATCAAGCAAACAATACTCCCACAAGCGAAAACACGAAAAGCAACAGAAATGCAACACAAGGCATTGGAACTAGGCTTACCCCAAAAAAACTAAGCTGAATGTGCCGACTGCTCTTAGATGTGATGTGGGATGTCAGAGCTGCAAGGTTGATGTGAGGAACAAGATCATAAGCATTCGGTTGATTAGTTTTGATAACATCAAGGTTGTGACACACATGCCATGAATCTAGGGGAAACAACACTTGGTGGGAGGTTTCGGAATTGCTCGTTGCATGTAACCTCCAACTGCTAAACATAGATCCTTGAAAAAAGGGATGCCTTTGCATGCTACCTTGGGAGAAGAAGCCCATGCATGCAAGTCTATTTTTCTCAGTCCTGAAGGAAACCAGTCAACTTAGCTCACATGCAAGAGACTGCTCAACTATTGGAGAAAAATGCGTATTTCTGGCTGGGAGTTGGGCTGGATGCCCAAGAGATTTGCACAATTTTTTGGCAGAATAGCTGACTGCTACCCATATTTTCAAAAAACTTGGGCTGAACAGCCTGCTTCTCGAAAAATCTACGCAAATCTTGCCGGGAGGGTTGGTTGGTAGGATTGCGCAATCATGGAGACCAACAGTCTGTTAAAGAGGATTGCACAATTCCTGGAGGGAATGATGGTTTCCATCCAGAAATGTGCAATTTTTAAGGGGAAGTTTCTCAGCCTGCAATTGGACCAAGTCTCGGATGAGCAGCCTGTGAGGAGAATCGATCAACTATGATTGACAGGCTGCCTTTGTGTGAGGAAAACACTGAAGCTTGAGTACTTGATGAAGAAAGAAAAAGTGTTGTGTAAGGTTGGTAGGGATGCTCCAAAATATGCTAAGGAAAAATTTTGGAGGGTGGTTGTAGCTGCTACAACCCTTGGCGACACACTGGTAGAACTCCAGCTCTTTGAAAGGATCTTGTTCGTGAAAAGAAAGTCTAACACCTCCGGAAGTATTGTTCAGTTTTCAACTCATCTTGGTTTCACACTAGCTTGATTGTAAGATGTAGCATCTACCAAGCCCTTGGTCAATTGACACACATTCCAAGACAAGGCAACATATTTGTTTCGATTGGGGTTGAGGGGTATATAGGTGCACAAGCAGTATAGTCATCAAAGTCTTAGTTCCATCTCTGGTGTTTCTCCACTGCCAGCATGCCTGGACAGTACCCTGGTGGAGTCACATATGAACATAAGCATGGCTCTGCTACCAGCAAGCCTGGTCTATTCCCTGATGGATTTACTTTCATCACCTCCCTGCACAGGAAGCCTTTCTCTTCTTTTTCTTTATTCATTTTTCATTTTGACTTTTTGACTTTTCATTTTTTCATTTTCCACTGTGCATAACACTTATTTATTTTAGAGGCAAAGAGGGATCCCAACTTATTGAGAGCAGAAAAGGTTGTTCCCACAGAGAAGTATTTAATTGTATCTTTGACGTGCATGTTAAGGTTTCCCCCCTTACCTTACTCTACTTGACTGAGCTGACAAGGGTTAACCCAAAAAAAATCGACTAGAGAAGGTGACACTAGTTAGCGCGCAAGCGTTGTGTTTACACCAAGGTTCACTTCGAATAGTACATATTTTCCTTCGGTGTATCATGGACTAAAAGTAACAATCTCATCATATAGAGGCAAGATGAAAGATAACCAAGTAGTGATAGTTGTACAAGCCCTCTTGTACTTTACCCATCTCTCTTCAAGAGTCATACATGGTTTCATGCAAAACTAACCTATGAACCAAACAAGTGAACAAACTAACAATCAACAAAGCAAAGCAAGAGCAGACGAAAAAATGAAAGTGAAGCAAGTAAACAAACAAGAAAGAAAACAAACAAGCAAATAAATCACGTAAGCAAACAAGCATGCAAGAAAACAAATGAAAGCAAACACTACTCCTACTCCTACACTAACGGTACATGGGCCTGATCACGTGAAGTGATACTTCAAATGTATCCATTGGTGCATTGGTAGACCCATGTTGGTGAAGGCTTGGTCCGCAAGCAACCCAGTTGTGTGAACCAGCAAGAAAGAAAGATATAACAATGAAGAAAACCACACTTCATGATTCGAAGTGCCCATGGGACATAAGTGAGGGAATGTGCATGACAGGTAGTTCGCGGACTTATCATGGTGATGTGTGACACTACGTGCAGCTTTGAATCATAAGCACACTCTTGACTGTGACATGAAAGCAAACGAAAGAAATAAAGATAACTGCATCATGCATGAGTGCTTGCAATGTACGTCTCCTCCAATACATGAACAATGGGATCATGTCGTTTGAGAGGAGGAAGTAAAATTTGAGTGTTGGATTGATCTTGAGTGCATACATATGAGTGATGAGGAGCCTTGAGTGTTTGAACAATTTCCTTATCAGAAGTGAAACCAACCTCAAGACAGCAAGGGCCTGACTTAACGATCAGCTCAAGCTGAAGTGCCTTGATGATCTGTGGGGTTTCGACTTTATTGATAGATGAATCTTCATAGACTAGTGGCTTCAACGGATTAACAATGAGTGAACCAACATCATTATTGGATGATGAGGTGAAGAGATCACAACAAACAAGATCAGAAAATTGAAGATGTCGGTCAACATCCTCATGGTTGGATGAATCGCACAGAGGGGTAGATGAAAAGTGAACAAACTCACCCTCTAGGTTTCCAAAAAAGACAAATGAAGGATCAAGTGGATTTTCAATGAGTAACTTATCCTCTTTGTTTTCGAATGATGGACTAACATCCGATGAGTCTTGCGAGTGATCAATAATGGGTGCATCCGTGGATGAAGAAACACATGCAAAATCATGGATGGCAGGTTCACCAAAGAGGTTAGGAATGAAAGGAGGGGACTCAGAAAAAAGGGAGTCATCCCTCGTTGAGTGTTGATGTTCAAGCTCCCACTCATACTCTTCATGAATGATAGTGCATGTTGGTTGTACAACACTGACTCCGTCAATGGGTTGTTCCTCATTCACAACAAGTGAAGAGTCTGGAATGGACGAACACAAGACAACATCATCCAGAGGAACACCTGAGTGCGAAGACAGAGGTCGAAGAAAAGAATGCATATGAGAACTTGAAGGACTCACAACCAAATCTGTGCGAAAATCGAGCGGAGTGATGTTGGGAGAGTGTGAAGGATGAACAGGTGTGTGAGCATGATCCCCAACATCACTGGGTAGTGGTGGAGCTGCTCAATGAGAGGGAGCTGGATAGTCAGTTGAGACAGTGCCCTCTCCCACATGAGATTGCACAGTTTTATCAATGAAGAATGTTGAATGAGGCTTGATATCAAGATTCCTCTTGGGATGACAGATTTCTTAAGTAAATACTTGAATCGGTCCCAAAGATAAACAAATTTCATCTCACTCTTTGGGGCTTGAAACTGCAAGTCATGGAAGCACTGCCAAAAATCAATAATGGATTCATGCGGAGCCCTCTGTTGCTGTAACAGTTTCCGGTCAAGATAGTATGGATCAAAATGATAGAAAATGTCTTTAATGAGATCACAAAAGTTCTCAAATGAGTGCACAATGTTAGCTGGTAGGCTGAGAACCCAACGAAATGGAGATTCGCGAAGCATGTATGCAAGCAACAAAATGACCTGTTCGTCAGAAAACTCATCTTCCTCATAAATCATGAAAAGAAAGTTATATAAGTGCTCAGGCCAGGCCACTTCGCCTTCACCATCATACGTGTAAGTGGAAAAGAGATCAAAAATCTTCCCAGAGATGGAGACATCTTCATGATTCGAAAAACACCTTGGGGGAAGAAGAGTGCAAGACTCCATGAAAGATATGCAAAGGTTCAAAACTAGATGAGAGGACATAGCTTGTCATTAGGCTCTCCTTCTAGCGCCAGAAATGTTGACGATGCTGGACCTGCCAACATGTCAAGGGGATATCCTCGGTAAGAAGTCCCAATTAGACCTCAAACTATTGGGTCATAAGGTAATGGCTTGACCGCAGTGTCACACAGAGGAAAGTAAAATAACTATGTCAGCAACAAGGGTGTGACTGATGCAGTGAGTCAAGGAAGGTGTATGAGAGGTTCCAACACTTCGAAAGGGGAAGGAGGTGAAGGTGAGTTCCAGGTTGA
>APFE030145846.1:89806-127110 GCA_000404065.3 Pinus taeda | reverse complement strand
GCGTTTCTTCTACAACAAATAGAGTTGGATTCCAGGTAGATCATTCTGATCGATCTTTGATTTATGCAATTAGGAACCTGCGTGTAGCGTGTGTGATTGTTGCTAGACCCGTGTTGGGCTAGTGGGATCGCCTCTGTCTGCCGAGGGGATTTACCAGTTCAACAGTAGGACTATGCAAATCTGGACAGGAAGGTGAGCCTTCCTTTCCCAGATTGCGCAATGCAGCCTTGGTGAAGGTAGAGCCTGGGCCAAGGTTAGCCTGACTTGCCGACGGGAAACTGAAAGTAAGTAAGTCAATAAATGCATGATGACACTAAGTGATAGAATAAGTGATTGACAATGCATGAAAAACATGAATGAAAGATTCAACAAATAGATCAACATGCATGTGGGTGAGGCAGTTCGTTGGTGGGGAGAATGTCTGTGCAAAAGAGTTTCATTCTTGCGACAATAATGAGATAGCAACAAAAACTAAAACAGAGCTAGGACAAGCTAGTATAGATGTAAATGATAGCAATCGTTCAAATAAATCAAGCAAACAATACTCCCACAAGTGAAAACACAAAAAGCGACAGAAATGCAGCACAAGGCATGTGAACCGAGCTTACCGCAATACACCTGAGTTGAATGTGCCAATTGCTCCTAGATGTGATGTGGGATGTCAGAGCTACAAGGTTGATGTGAGGAATGAGCTTTGCAACATCCGATTGATGAGTTTTGATAACATCGAGGTTGTGACGTGCATACCACGAATCTAGGGGAAGTGACACTTGGCGGGAGGTTTCATAATTTCTCCTTGCATGTAACTTCCAACTACTAAACATAGATCCATGAAACAAGGGATGCCTTTGCATGCTACCTTGGGAGAAGCAGCCCATGCATGCAAGTCTATTTTACTCAGTCCCAAAGGAAACCAGTCAACTTAGTTGCACATGCAAGAGACTGTTGGAGAAAAATGTGCATTTCTGGCTGGGAGCTGGGTTGGATGCCCAGGAGATTTGCACAATTTCTGGGTAGAGCAGCTGACTACTGCCTAGATTTGGGCAAATCCTGGGCTGAACAGCCTGCTGTTGGGAAAATATACACAAAGCCTACTAGGAGGGTTGGCTGGCAGGATTGCGCAATCCTGGAGCCCAACATGCTGTTAGAGAGGATTATGTAATTCCTGGAGGGAAGGCAGGTTTCCCTCTAGAAATGCACAATTTTTAAGGGGAAGCTAATCAACTTGCAATTGGACCAAGTATGGGTGAGTAGCCTATGCGGAGAATGGATCAACTGTGATTGATATGTTGCCTTTGTGCGAGGAAAACACTGAAGCTTGAGTAGTTGACGAAGCAAGAAAAAGTGGTGTGTAAGGTTGGTAGGGAGGCTCCAAAACAGGCTAAGGAAAAATTTTGGAGGGTGGTTGTAGCCGCTACAATAGAATTCAGTCTTCCAAACATCTTATTCTACAACTCTAATATGGTGATATCCACTACACAAATCCAGTTTTGTAATGTAGACAATATTTTTCAACTGATCTAATAATTCATCACTGTGAGGGAGAGGGTATTGATTATTCACCGTAATTTTTTTTAGTGCCCTATAGTCTACACACATTCTCCATGTGTCATCTTTCTTTGGTACCAACACAATCGGTGAACCACATGGAGAAGAACTCAGTTTGATGACCCCTTGATTTAGCGATTCTTGCACCTATTTCTTGACCTCCTCCATCTCGATAGAAGCCATCCTGTACATTCTAATATTTGGTAAAGGAGAATCCTGTTGTAAATAGATCTCATGTTGGATTTCCCATTTTGGGGGAAATCCTCTCAGTTCCTGAAACAATCCATCATGGTTAGAAATAGTTTCTAACAATTCTTTCTTATGATCAGGATCACAACCTTTGAAAGCACTAGTCGTCTTGGCCACTTTCGCTCTTAACACCATGAGCATGCACCCTTTGCTAGAATTAATCGGTTGTTTAATTTGTCCTACACTTATAAGGCTATCACTGGCTTTCGTATGATGAGCTCTGATTATATATTCTACCCCATCCTTTGTGAGGTGGTATTTATTTTCATGCTAAAAGAAGACTACTTTTTTGTCATATAGATACGAACTTCCCAAGATGATTCCATAGATATCCAAAGGTACAACATCTAACTCTACCTCATCAACTAATTTGGAAGCAGTAACAAATCTGGCCCTGCACTACTTGGTTACTTGTAATTTTTCTTTATTGCTTACCCAACCAAGTGGGTATGGACTCGAATGAGGCTTAGTTTCAAGACCTAACTTTTTAACTAAGGACTCTGAGATTAAATTTTCTTGGGAACCTAAATCAAATAGAGTTTCCACCTTTGTGTGTTTTATAATAACCCTAATGTGGAATAATTCAATTCTCTTTCGTTCATTACTTACAAGATCATTCAAATAACTAGTACTTGCAATCGAATCAAAATTATTATTAACAGGAAGAGTACCTCTTGCGCCCACGGATGTGATCAATGTCTCGTCACCGGAGTCTGATCCAAGGTTCTATTGTGTTGTTTCCACTGTTTTCTGCTTTCCCTTTCCACTAAATCCCTTTGGTCTCAGCTTCAGATGTAGCTTCTAACAGTGGTCCTCATCATGACCTTCTCTCTTACAATGTGTCCAAGATGGCATTGCTTTGTCCCCTTTCTTGGCTGCGAAAGCCTTCTTATCCTTCCCCTTGCATTTCCTCTAGAATTTTCCATGCTGAGGTTTGAATGGTGTTTCCTTGGCTTGATCATCTCTGTCATTCTTGCCTCGACTTTAAATATGAATGGACTTTACACTAGTCACATCAATCATAGTAGGCTCGAAAAATAATAGTGAGTGTCTTATGTAAATATATAATGTACTAGCGTACTTAGTTATAGTCTCAGGCGAATCTAATGAGATGCCCAAATTCAATGCTTGTTTCCGAAATGCTTCAGTGAATCTTTGCACATTTTGGCCTTTACCTTGCCTTATATGTTTCCATTCCATTAGTGCCTTTCGTTTATAACCCAAAGGGTAAAATTGGTCTTTCAATGTAGAAATAAAATTGGACCAAGAGGAAAGAAGGTTACCCAACATTTTGCTTCCCTTTTGCAACTTGCTCTCCCACCAAACTAGAGCAGTGCCACTTAGCCAAAGAGATGCTAACTAGACCCTTACCTCATCTTCTTCGATTGATGAATCCAACAGTAAACCTCTATTTGTCTTATCCAATTTTTAAGTTTTTCTACACTACACTCTCCATTATACATGAGTAGGTCAAACTTTACATATAGCTTGAAGAATGGTTTCTTATATGTATGTTTGGAATCTCAATTAGAGTGATGAGATTTATCACTTGAAGAAGGAGTGGGAGGAGGCTCTTCTCCACCACCTTCATGATTTACTAATCTATTGTCATCGACATATTTCTTCTCGTGCTTAATCGACTTCTCATACTCTGTAAATAACTTATCCACTTTCTCTACCATATTGTAGAATACTTTGTAGTAATTCCATTCCTCTTCCCAATGAGCTTCTTCATCTGCCATGTTTCTTCTTCATTGTGCACATATTGCTTTGGGATGAAATGAATTAAGCTTTCCTTCACCTTTTCACAGCTTGTTCTGGGTTAGCATATACTCATGCAATTTGCATCGACAAAGACCTTCTCTTATACCAAACTTGATCCACGATATTTTACTTATATATGCATCAGGATTACATGAAACTGAGCTTATTAACCATGGAACATAAAAACACATAACAAAATGCGGAAATAAAAAGATAATCATGAAACCATGACACAAAGATTTGACTACGAAGTTCATCCAATTTAGACTACATGTCCGGGCCCTGCTCAATAGTGGGGATGCCTTCATTCATTAAATGGCATAAAAAGAGATAAAGTACAAGAAACATTAATTTATAATCCTTATATCTCCAAGCTAGAAGATGGATGAAGAATGGAGAGCCCAACTTCAGAAACAAACAATACCACTGAAATCCTGGTGAAAAATCATGTAGAATCGCCTATCCGAAAACCCAATTCAGAGAAATGAAGCTTTTGCACCCTCTCGAAACCCCCTTGTTGCTCAAGGCAAGGTTTTGGCCTGATGCTAGGTCGGGTTAATGCTATACACAATTATTTTTTGAATTCCTATGCCAGCCCCCCCTTTTTCTTGTGCAGACCATCCCATATATACCTTTGATTTACTAACTCCTCAATCTAGAGCAGTGCCAAACATATGACAAGTTTATCAGGTGGGTGGTTTCACACAGAGAATCTCAGACCTTGAATAGTAACTTGTTAAACATGGAAAAATCTCCCTCTACACATTCCACAGACTGTTTTTGCATTAAAATTCAAACGATGGATAAATTGGCGTACTCCTGAACCCGACGGCTTTACCATTGGCAGTCATAGTCTATTGGCACCAATAGCCATCAAAAATCATAATTGGTCGGAACCAGGGTAATCCTCCATAATGACCATTGCACGTTGCGATATGCGATGTGTGAATTGGTCGACCCGACGAATTTTACAAACCATGCCCTATACTGTTATTGCATTCAGGAGTATCGTTAAATCGTAATTGGAGGAACCAGAGGGTCTTATTGTTTATGAATGCGGCACTGTACGATATCACAATCGAAAACCCTGACTACCGGGGGCTGAATATGCAAAGCACTTCCCTTTGCGATGTGTGATTGTGATCATCACATCACACCCTTCCTTGTTTGGGGCTGATTATGTAAAGAAATTTTATGATGTTTGATTGTGATCATCACATCACACCCTTCCTTGCTTGGGGAATATTATGTAAAGCACTTCCTTTTTTTGATGTGCAATTGTGATCATTGCATCACACCCTTCCTTGCTTGGGGTAGATTTGTAAAACCGTCAACCTGCCTCTGATCTGCAATTTGCGATATCGCAATCGCAACCTGATCTTGTAGGGGTTGATTCCTTAACCGCAGACCTCTACCTTTTTTGCAATCAATGAAATGTGGGGCTAATGGTGGCCTGCCACTTAGCGCTTCCCCATTCACTGAGATTTCTGCCACGTCATTTTCTCCTGTCATCTGTCCAAGTCAAACCTGAACTTTGAATTGATCTAACTTTTTCATATGAGATCGGATTTGAGTACCGTTCACATCGTTAGAATTAGGATGACGAGCACTTTGATTTGACACTAATTTTGTCAAGTTTCTGCCACTTTGAGTTTTGAGAATTTTTACCATGCCACTGGTACTTGTTAGATATCCACCAAGATCAAAGGACTTGGATGTTTGATCTCTTAGTACCACTGGGTTGTGCTTGGTGGATGGAATTCTCTTCAACATTGCTTAAGAGTTCTTAGAAGCAGGTTTATGGAGAAAATTGGAGACTTTATGCATGAAATATCAAACCAACATGATTTAATTGGAGAGGAAGTTGTACAACCTCTGGATACATTGGGGGGATTAAGAGTGCAGACCACCTAAATGTATTTAATACTATTATTTTATAGTTGACCAGTATGGAGGTAAAATTTGAAGAAGAAGATAATTTTGTTACATTGTTATACTCCTTGCCTGAGTCCTGGGACCATTTTGTGACTTCTATCTATTCAAGCACGACTAATTCTCTAGATTCTGATTTAGTTCCAGGAGATATGTTATTTGAAGAAGTGCATAAGAAGTCTAGCATTGAAACGTCCATGCCAAAAGTTATGGTAGCCATAGGTTGGTCCAAGGAGAAAGGAAATAAATATAGAGGCACTTCCATATCAAAGTCAAGAGGCAAGAAGGGTAAAGTGAGATGCTGGTTCTACAACAAAACATGGCATCTCAATAACGACTGCTAGAAAAGACAATAGTCCATTGAAAAATCAAATAATGAAGCAAATCAAGTTGAGTCAAGTATGATAGATGGATTTTTTTTCCATTTGTAGTGTTTCTCAACATTTTGAAGATTGGTTGTCAAATTTTGGTGCTTCTCATCAAATGGGTTTGCATAGAAATTGGTTCACTTCCTATCAAGCTATGGCTAGCAATTTTGTGCTTATGGGTAATAACGTATCTTATTAGGCTATTGGGTTGGGAAATTTTAGAAAAAAAATTGTATGATGGTATGATAAGAACATTGATAGATTCTAGCCATGTACTTGAGTTGAAGAAGAATTTTATGTCCATGGGAGTATTGGATTCAAAAGATTACAAATTCATAGGTTAAGGTGGAGCTTTGAAATTTTCAAATGGCACTTTGGTTGTTATGAAGGAAGAGAAGATCGAAAATCTTTATAGAATTAAAGGAAGTACTCAGGTCAATGAGTAAATGAGTGTATCTGAGGAGGAAGGATAATTTAGTCGCCCATGGCTTCAACAACTGGGTCATATGAGAAAGAAGGTCCTTCAGGTACTGATAGAAAATAAATTACTTCCTAATTTGAAATCTTTGAATTCAAATTTTTGCAAGCATTTTGTATGTGGAAAACAATGTAGACACAAAATTAAAGCTAGAAGTCATAATAGTAAAGGAATTTTGGATTATATTAATTCTAATTTCTGGGGACCATCTACTACAATGTCTTATGGAGATGCATCCTATTTTATAACATTTATTGATGATTACTCTAGGAAAGTTTGGGTTTACATGTTAAAAAGGAAGTCTGATATATTTGATGTTTTTAAACAATTTAAAGTTATGGTGGAAAAAAAAACTTGAAAAACAATTAAATATTTAAGAACTAACAGTGGCAGTGAGTTTAATTTCTTATAATTTGAAAGCTATCGCAAGGATGAAGGGGTTGTTAGACATAAAACCACTATCTATACTCCTTAGCATAATGGAATTGCTGAACATATGAACATGACTCTTATGGAAAGAGCTAGGAGCATGATCAACAAGGCTAATATGCAGAAGGAGCTCTGGGTAGAAGCAATGACCACTACTTGTTATTTGGTAAAGAAATCACCTTTAGTTTCTATTAACTAGAAAATTCTTGAAGAAGCTTGATTGGGTCAGTATGTGAGTATTCAAACTATTTGTTGTTGTTGTTGTGATTCCTATGCTCTTATTCAAAATAATTAGTGTTCTAAATTAGACCCAAAAGTAAAAATCTATGTCTTTGAAGGGTATGGCAATGTTGTGAAAGGATACATGTTGTGGGATCCTTCTACGCACAAGATCATCATTGACAATGACATAACATTTGATGAATATTCTCTTCTAAAAGAATATGTTGAAAAAGTTGAACATGAACAAGTATCGCAAGATCAACAAATTCAGTTGGAGATTAAGCCATTTTCAGAAAATTGGAAGCAAGAAGAAACCTCTGAACAAAAAGATGAAGAAGAGATAAAGGAAAGTGTTGAAGTTCAATAACGAGTCAATCTTAGGATGTATACAAGGGAAAGAGATACTCCCAAGAGTTATGAAGGTTTTACCTCATATATTGCCTTGATTACTATGGATGGGGAACCTTCTTGCTATTAGGAAGCAATGAACGATGCGGATAGTGAAAAATGGAAGAAGGCTATGGATGAGGAAATGAATTCCTTGGCCAAGAAAAAAACTTAGGACCTTGTAGAAATTCCTAGAGATAGAAGTGTTGTTGATTGTAAATGGGTCTTCAAATTTAAGAGAGATGTTGATGAAAATATTGAAAGGTATAAAGTGAGGCTAGTAGAAAAATGGTATTCTCAGGCATAAGGTGTTGAATTTCATGATTTTTTTTTTCCAGTTGTAAAAGTTGTTTCTATTTGTATGGTGTTAGAACTAACTACATTATTTGACCTTGAGTTAGAGTCATGTTAGAGTACCTATATGTTAAACCAACTTTTCTTCATGGATATTTGGATTGGGAGACTTATATGGAACAACTAGGTGATCGTAGCAAGAGATTAGTTTGCAAGCTTAGGAAATCATTGTATGACCTGAGACAATCACCTAGGCAATGGTACAAGAAGTTTGATTCCTTCATGACAAGCTAGAATTGTTGGGTGTGGAACAAGATTATCTTCTTGATTCAGAGGTCTCACCCACATTAGACCCTAGTTCCTCAATGGGATCGCAACGCCACCAGGGGGGCGATGACTATTTTTAAAGATCCCCCCCTAGCGGGGGTTCAGGGGCAATGCCCCCGAAGCTAAAAATAGATGAAAATTTCCCTTGTAAAATATTGTAATTTCATAGTTAATCTGGGATGTTCATTAAGTGAATGATTTGGTAGTAGAGGTTACGTTAATTTAGGGTTTTCTTTCCCTAGAAGAAAACCTTCGGTTTATATGAGGGAATTATATTGTGGCTGTATATGATTATTCTGAGAGACAGAGAGGAGGTTGTGTGAGAGAGAAGGGAAAATTACAATAGATCTGTTGTAGGTTGTATCTCTTCATTTTGTTGGATAATATTAAAGGAAGGATTGGCTGTTTCCTTGTGGATGTAGCCCAAATTGGGTGAACCATGTATATTTATGTATCTCTTGTTCTATGCGTTTCTCTACTTGTGTTTCTGTAATATTTTATGTGTTTCATTGCTCTACAATATATAATTTTCTAACAACTGGTATCATATCCGAAGGTTTATTTGGTTGATAAAATTGCAGGAGAGAAGGGTTCTTGGTTCAAGTGGGAGTAATGGTGAAAGATGGTAAGTTTAGGGTCGAGATATTTAATGTCCAAAACTACTGGTTGTGGAAGATGAAAATGGAAGATTATCTGTATCAGTAATATCTATACCCACCATTGAGTGGAAAATCAAAAAAATCGATGAGTATGATGAATGAAAAATGGGAGATTCTCAATAGAAGGGCACTAGGAACAATACAAATATGTCTCGCAATGTTTGTGACATTCAAAATTTCAAAGGAAACGAAAACAAAAGGCTTAATGACAACATTGGCCAATCTATATGAAAAACCCTCCACCTCAAATAATAATTTTTTTATGAAGCGTATATTTAACATGACGAGGCCAGAAGGCGTATTTGTTGTTGATCATTTAAATTAATTTAACACGGTTACCAGTCAGTTAAATTTTGTAGGGGTAAATTTGATGATGAAGTTAGGGATATGTTATTTTTATGTTCATTTCCAAATGTTGGAATGACTTAGTTATGCCTATTAGTAACTATAACTTTGGATCTAATACTTTAAAGTTTGATAATGTTGTTGGTGCCATCCTTAGCAAGGAAATGCGACATAAAAGCTCCGGTGAGACATCAGGTAATGATTTGGCTACAGACACTAGGGGAAGAAAAATGGAAACATGAAGGAGCCCAAGAAATTGTAGTAAGTCAAGAAAAGGCATATCCAAATCCAGATCAAAGATAGTGTGCTAGAAATGTGGGAAGAAAGGACAACAAGTGAACAATTTTGAAGCAAAAGTGACAAGTGATGTGTTACAATATGCTTTGATTCTTTCATTAGAAAATATTATTGATGCCTGGGTGGTTGATTTAAGGGCTTTATTTCATGCTACACCTGATAGGAAACATTTTCATGACTATGTTCAAGGATATTTTGGACATGTTCATTTGGGTGATGATAAAACTTGTAAAATCATTAGAATCGGTAAGGTTTTTATAAAGAAACAAAATAGAAACAAATAGCCATTGAAGAAGGTAAGGCATGTTCCAGATATGAAGAAAAAGCTAATTTCAACAAGGCAATTAGGTGGTGAAGGTTGTGTAACTACATTTACAGACAAAACATGGAAGGCCACTAAAGGAGCCTTGGTAATAGCAAAATGAGAAAAGCTTGGTACGTTGTATTTATGCAATGGTATTTCTATTTTTGTTAATATTTTAACCTCCACAGGAGTAGATACAACATTGTTGCATCATAGGCTCAAGCACATGATTGAGAAAGGGATGCAAATTCTTCACTCAAGAAATTTGTTGTCGAGTTTGAAGAAAGTTAATTTGGATTTTTGTGAGAATTTTGTTTACAGAAAATAGAAGAGAGTAAGATTTACCAGAATTGGGAAGGAAAAGAAGGAGAAAGATTAGAGTTTGTGCATACAGATGTATGAGGAGCATCTTAGGTATCATCTCTTGGTGGCTCTAATTGTTATGTTACTTTTATTGATGATTCAACTAGAAAAACCTAGATTTATTGTATTCATAATAAATATGATGTATTTTATACTTTCAAGAAATGGAAAGCTTTGGTTGAGAATGAGATAAGAAAGAAGTTGAAGTGTCTCAGATAAGATAATTGAGGTGAATAATGCAACAAAGAGTTTGATAACTACGGTTCAGAACATGGAATTTTGTAGAGATAGGACAGTTTCGGGAATGTCAGAGGAAAATGATGTGTTAGAAAGGATGAACAAGATAATCATGGAGCGTGCAAGGTGCATGAGATTGCATGCAGGGTTGCCCTTACAATTTTGGGCAGATGCTGTAGATATTATTTTTTATCTAATAAATAGAGGGCCTTAAAGTTCTTTGGATGGTGGTATTCCAGAGGAGGCATGAATAGGTAAGAAGGTAAACTACTCATTTTTAAATACTTTTAGTTGTGAATCCTTTGTCCACATTAATAAAGAAAATAGAACAAAGATTGAGGCAAAATAAAAGAAATGTACCTTTATTGGATATGGTGTTAAAGATTTTGGTTATCGCTTATTTGATTATGAAAATCACAAAATCATTAAGAGTATATATATCATATTCAATGACAAGGTCTTTTATAAGGATCAAATGCAGGAATAGAAAAACAAAGAATATGTAGTGCTTGATGAGATCACAAAAAAAGTAAAGGTGCCTGAAAATCATAATGATCAACAAAAAAACAACAACAACAGACACCTCAAACACCCGAAAGTGGTGTTAGAAGATCTACCAGGATAAGTAGACCCACTGAATGATACTCTCCTTCATTATATTATGCATTGTTGACTATGCCAGTGAATTGGAAATATATGAAGAAGCAATGCAAATAGAAACCAAGAAGAAGTGGGACCAATCCATGAGAGAAGAGATGGACTCCTTGATGTGTAACCAGATTTGGGAATTTGTCAAGTTGCCTACAAGTAAAAAAACATTGCAGAATAAATGGGTTTACAAGTTGAAGGAAGAAGATGGAGGAAAACAAAGGTATAAGGCTAGACTTGTGGTGAAGGTGTTTGCACAAAATAAAGATATAAACTTTGATGAAATTTTTTCTCCTATTGTCAAAATGACTTCAATCAGAATTATTTTAAGTCTAGTGGCAGGAGAAGATTTGCAACTTGAGTAGTTAGATGTAAAGACAACCTTTCTCCATGGGGATTTGGAGGAAGAAATATATATGCAACAACCACAAGGGTATGAGGTCAAAGGGAACGAGAAATTAGTGTGCAGGTTGAAGAGCTTGTATCACCTAAAACAGGCTCCAAGGCAATGGTATCTAAAATTTGACAAGTTTATGTCTGAAAAAGGTTATACTAGATGTCATTTTGATCACATTGTTTATCTTAAGAAACAAAATGATGACAACTATATTATATTGCTATTGTATGTAGATGACATGCTTATTGCGGGGTTTAACATGTAGGAAATAAATGTTCTCAAAGGAAAATTGGAAAATTCATTTGCAATGAAGGATTTGGGTGTTGCAAAACAAATAATTGGTATGAGTAACTAGAGACATGAAAAATCGCATATTAACATGGTCTCAGAGTGAGTACATAGAAAAGGTGTTGGAAAGATTTAATATGAAGAATACAAAACCAGTTAGTACACCTTTGGCTGGATTTTAAAACTAAGTCAGGAGATGTGTACCAAGACCCAGGAAGAGATGGATTATATGTGTAAAGTTCCATATGCATCAGAAGTTGGAAGCTTAATGTATGCAATGATCTACACAAGGCTCGATATTGCACATGCAGTGGGAGTTGTAAGAAGGTATATGAACAATAAAGGAAAAGAGCATTGGATGGTAGTGATGTGGCTTCTGAAATATTTGAGAGGTACCAAAAATCAAGCATTATGCTTTGGTGGTTCAAACATTGTTTTACAAGGATATGTTGATAAAGATATGGTGGGTGATAGAGATAGCATGAAGAGCACCACAAGGTATGTGTTTACTGTAGGTGGAAAACATTTCAATTGGGTTTTAAAATTGCAAAACATTGTTGAACTTTCAACAATGGAAGCAAAGTATGTTGTTGCTACATAGGCTAGTAAAGAAATGATTTGGTTACAATGGTTTATAGATGAGTTGGGAAAGAAGTAGGAGATAGGTAGGTTATACAATGATAACCGAAGTGTCATTCATCTTACAAAGAACTCAACATTTCACTCCAAGAATAAACATATACAAATCAAGTACCATTTGATACGGTTAGTGTTGGAAGATGGACAACTGAAGCTGGAAAAGATACACCCTAGCCAAAATCCTATATACATGTTAACAAAAGTTTTAACCAGGGAGAAACTGAGACCTTGATTAGTTTCAATTAGTATTCAAGTATGATAATGAAGATGAGAAACAACCAGGTCCAAATTGGAAGCATTATCCAACAAATGAAGTAGTGGTGGAGTTGCTATAATTAGTCTCCAAGTGGGATATTGTTGGGTGTGGAGCCTAATTTTATTCTTGATTTAGAGGTCTCAGCTATGTTGGACCCCAATTCCTAATGGGGCAAAAAAACTACTCGTATGATAAACACTAGTGGCATCCAGGGGGATGAAGACTACTTCTAAAGAGCCCCTTCTGGCAGGGGTTCAGGGGTAGTCCCCCGAAACTAAAAATAGATGAAAATTTGCCTTGTAAAATATTGTAATTTTGTAGTCAATCTGGGCCATTCATTAGGCGAATGATCTGATGGTAGAAGTTATGTTAATTTAAGGTTTTTTTCCCTAGAAGGTAACCCTCAGTTTATATGAGGGAATTGTATTTAGTCGTGTATGATTATTTTGAGAGAGAGGGGAGGTTGTGTGAGAGCGAAGAGGAAATCGCAACAGAGATGTTGTAGGTTGTATCTCTTCATTTTGTTGGATAATATAAAAGGAAGGACTAGCTGTTTCTCCATGCACGTAGCCCAAATTGGGTGAACCACGTATATCTATGTCTCTCTTGTTTTATGCGTTTCTGTATTTATGTTTCTGTATATTTTATGTGTTCCATTGCTCCGTAATATATAATTTTCTAACAAGAACTTCACTGGAAGTGGAAAATATTGTAATTTCATAGTCAATTTGGGTCATTCATTAGGTGAATGATCTAAAAATAGAAGTTATGTTAATTTAGGTTTTTTTTTTCCCTAAAAGGTAACCCTCGGTTTATATAAAGGAATTGTATTGCGGTTGTGCATGATTATTCTGAGAGAAAGAGGAGGTTGTCTGAGAGAAAAGAGGAAATTACAATGGATATGTTGTAGGTTGCATCTCTTCATTTTGTTAGATAATATAAAAGGAAGGACTAGCTGTTTCTCCATGGACATAGCCCAAATTGGTTGAACCATGTATATCTATGTATCTCTTGTTTTATGCGTTTCTATATTTATGTTTCCGTATATTTTATGTGTTCTATTTCTCCGTAATATATAATTTTCTAACAAGAACTTCACTAGAAGTGAATTTGTTCTGCGTACTTTAGAAGTTTCATTGGTATATTCATTATCTTTGTTTTGTATGTTGATTATATTTTTGTTGTAAGCAAAATCATGGAAGAGATTAGCAGGTTAAAGGCTCAACTTTATAAGACATTTGATATGAAGGATCTTGGAGTTGTAAAATAGATCTTGGGCATGGAGATACATAGAGATAGGAAAAATGGAAACCTTTGTTGATCAAATTAAGAATTATGAGTGGAAAATATTTATAAAGTTCAAGATGAACAAAGTGAAACCTGCTAATGTCCCTTTGACTTCCCTATTTTAAGCTTTCTTCGGGTTTATGTCCTAGTATTGTCGAAGAAAAGGAGTATATGTCTTGTGAACTGTATGCTAATGTAGGAGGTAACTTAATGTATGTGATAGTGTCTACAAGACCTGACATTTCACATGCAGTTGGAGTTGTCAGTAGGTTCATGGAAAATCCAAGAAAATAACATTGGCAAGAAATGAAATGAGTGCTTCATTATTTGAGAGGCACAAGTGACCATTGCATAATCTTTAGTGGTTGCAGTGATTTAGTCTGCGGATATATTGATTCAGATTATTTTGGTGACTTGGATAAGGGGCATCTACTTCAGGATATGTCTTTAATATTGTGGGTGGAGTGATTGGTTAAATGTCAAATCTTCAGGAAATAATTGCTTTTTCCACTACTGAGGAAGAGTACATAACTACTTCACATTATTGTAAACATACAATCTGGTTGAAGGGTCTACTAGGAGAGCTTGGAAGGATGCATGAGAAAGTGAATGTATTATGTGACAATCAAAGTGCTATTCATTTGGATAATAATATGGCTCATCATGAAAAAACTAACATATTAATTTAAAATACCATTTTGTAAGATGATAATTGATGGCAGCAAAGTAGCTCTCAAAAAGGTCCACACACAGAAGAAGTATAAAGACATGTTCAAAAAACCAATTTTGGTAGAAAATATGTGGAGGTGTCTGGATTCTCTTGGGTTGTAAAAAATACGATGAGTGGGAATGGGCAAAGGATTATGAAAATTTTTGTCAAGTTGGAGATTGTTAAAAATGACAATAATTAAATAATTATGTAAATGTAATTTTTACCTTAGTAAACCTTGTTTTAGCGATTAGGTGGTTGTATAATGATAGGCAGTTCGTAATAGTTCCTATTGCTTAAAATATTGTAGCCCGAGAGGCAACATGTATCATAGAGTCATTATTAGACCTTGATCAACAAAAGTATTCCAATCGCTTGCCCTATGGATGTTTCCTTGACACACTATCTGGGTTTTACCACAAATATCCCATGTCTATATTTATGAATTTAGGTTTTTGCTTGTTTATGCATTTTTATTCTTGTTAAACTAAATTTACAGGTGTTGGGGAAAAGTGGTTGCTTGTCATTTAATTTGTCAACCCGGGGGTTTCATAAACTTGTGAAGCATGCGTGCACTATATGTGCTAGAAATTGTCTTTCAATTTAGATCAATCTAACTACAAAGTAATGAAAACCAATTCATCTAATCTATGAAATCAAATAATGAAAATGAAATTCAACTAACTTGTGAAATAAAAAACAACTAATGTATACTTAGTTACTCCAACATTCAATTATGAAGTATTACCTTCTTGAGATGATGTGTAAGCAACTATTTATACTTTAACTTCTAATGTCCTAGAAAAGCAAGTAAAGTGTGCAGAAAATAACTCAGTAATTGCATGTATTAAATATTCAACCATTCAATATTGAAATATGATTAAATCAATTTCTTAGAATGATATTTAGGAATATTAGTTTATGCAATTAAATGAGGATCTTAAAATCAAATATGAAAGCATGAAAAAGTAAAGCTCAATGATTGCATAGGTTGAACATTCAATCACCCAACTTGAAGTCACTTTCTTGGCCTAATCTTTTATTCAATTATACAATGAATTGATAGTTTGATCTAAGAAAGTAAATAACAGAACATGAAAGGAAACTAAATAATTATGAGTTCTTGCCTCAAACTTAATCCAATTGGAAAATACATAAATCTTTCCTATTGAAATGTTTTTAGAAAAGCAAAGATTACACAGTCATTCTAAAACTAATACTAAGAAAGCAAATGAACTTTAATCTATAAAAGAAATTAAATCTTACACATTTTAGGTAGTTGATCTAAAAGTGTGAGAGATGGTAAATTGAGATGCCCCATATGTAAGCAAAAACAAATCAAAATGAAGGAACATTCATGAGTTAGGTGCCACAATCTAATTCTGTATTCAAAGCTTGAACATAACTCCAATTTAACACATGAAAATGATAAGAGAAAACTTTCCCTATTTATACAAAAATATGAGAAGCTATCTCATTAATGAGAGTCCATGAATCTCTCCCCATATATCTAGAGTTAAAATCAAAATAGGAAATGATAAGACACATGTCTTCTTAGAGTTCAATACAAATAGGAAATGAGACACATATCCTCATGATCCCATGATCTTCTCCACTCAAATTCGAATTTGGTTTTGGGAGGCCACATAAGGGTCTTTTAGAAGCTTCCTTTTGACCTACACATGTCAACAATCTCATCCCACTTGTTAGGTATAAGCATATGCACATTATTTTCTAACTTTTAACCATAAATTCACTTAACAATGCTAAGAATTAATAAAGTTCGAAAAACATAAATGTGACCCAATAATGATAATGGTAAGGTAAACATAATGAAATAAAGGTGGAATGAAGATGACAATATGAAAATATAAGTGAAAATATAATGGAAGTGAATGACAATTTCAAGGCCCAACATACCCCCCAACTGAATCTATTGCATGTCCTCGTACAATCTATTACATTTGTTTTTAAATCCTTGAGATTTGGCTTAACTTTGCATGATATCGTTTGATAACTTCATACTTCTGCAAAGTCTTTTAGTTGAATTGCAACATGGTTGGTTCTTCTGTTACAACCATATTTTGTTGTTGCATTCATTTTTTATCTTTGAACTTTGCATAATGATAATTTGATTGTTGTTGCAAAGTATGACAAAGTGATTGCCTGCCATTTAATTTGTCAACCCGGGGGTTTCATAAACTTGTGAAGCATGCGTGCACTGCATGTGCTAGAAATTGTCTTTCAGTTTAGATCAATCTAACTACAAAATAATGAAAACCAATTAATCTAATCTATGAAATCAAATAATGAAAATGAAATTCAACTAACCTATGAAATTAAAAAACAACTAATGTATATTTAGTTATTCTAGCATTCAATTATGAAGTGTTACCTTCTTGAGATGATGTGTAAGAAACTATTTATATTTTAACTTCTAATGTCCTAGAAAAGTAAGTAAATTGTGCAGAAAATAACTTAGTACTTGCATGTATTAAATATTCAACCATTCAATCTTGAAATATGATCAAATCAATTTCTTAGAATGATCTTTAGGAATATCAGTTAATGCAATTAAATGAGGATCTTAAAAGAAGTTATAAAAGCATGAAAAAGTAAAGCTCAATGATTGCATAGGTTGAACATTCAATCACCCAATTTGAAGTCACCTTCTTGGCCTAATCTTTCATTCAATTATACAATGAATTGATAGTTTGATCTAAGAAAGTAAATAACAGAACATGAAAGGAAACTAAATAACTATGAGCTCTTGCCTAAAACTTAATCCAATTGGAAAATACATAAATATTTCCTATTGAAATGTTTTTAGAAAAGCAAAGATTACACAATCATTCTAAAACTAATACTAATAAAGCAAATGAACTTTAATCTATAAAAACAATTAAATCTCATACATTTTAGGTCGCTGATCTATAAGTGTGAGAGATGGTAAATCGAGATGATCCATATGTAATTAAAACCAAGTCAAAATGAAGGAACATTCATGACTAAGGTACCACAATCTAATTCTGTATTCAAAGCTTGAGCATAACTCCAATTTTACACATGAAAATGATAAGAGAAAACTTCCCCTATTTATACAAAAAGATGAGAAGCTATCTCATTAATGAGAGTCCATAAATCTCTCCCCATATCTCTAGAGCTACAATCAAAATAGGAAATGATAAGGCACATGTCTTCTTAGAGTTTCAATACAAATAGGAAATGAGACACATATCCTCATGATACCATGATCTTCTCCACTCAAATTCGAATTTAGCTTTGGGAGGCCACATAAGGGTATTTTAAAAGCTTCCTTTTGACATACACATGTCAACAATCTCATCCCACTTGTTAGGTACAAGCGTATGCACATTATTTTCTAATTCTTGACCATAAATTCACTTAAAAATGCTAAGAATTAATAAAGTTTGGAAAAACATAAATTACCCAATAATGATAATGGTAAGGTAAATGTAATGAAATAAAGGTGGAGTGAAGATGACAATATGGAAATATAAGTGAAAATGTAATGGAATTGAACGAAAATTTCAATGCCCAACAATAGGCTCAAAAATACAAAAAAGATTCACCTAATTAGGGATGTTTTGGACAAAACCCATGTCAAAGATTTTCCATATTCTTTTCATTTATGCAAAAATGTTACTTTTTTCTGACACTAATTATCTGAACTATAAATCACAAGCTAGAAGTTTTTTAAGTTGAGATGGGTACAAATTAGGCAACATAAATCCATGACAACATTCCTAGGAACAAAATTGATGTTGCATAATTTTTCCTGGAGCTATGTAGATATGCTAACCACAAAGGCTAGTTACAAAAACTACATATAAACTACAAGAACTAAGCTTGGAAAACCATAATTAGTAGAACCAATAATTATCCTTCTTAATTTGTCAAAAATAAAGGAAAATACGGATAATTCACTAGGTTAATCATTCATATGCTTATTGTGGCACATTCATGAGGAAACACATCAAAACAGGTTATGAATGGGGGAAGGAATAAGGTGAAATGATTAAATGTATATGTTTTGGTTGGTGAAAAATATGACAATTCAACAACTCGACAGTTACAATATCCAAAACATTACAATAAAGTGGTTACCAAGATTTTTACAAGTTACATCACCATTTTGGAGAATTTCATTTTTTCATTCAAACACCCAATCATGATTAATACTATCAAGATTCAAGGGAAAAGTGAAATTAATAAAGAAACTTGTTTGGTAAGACATTTAAAACTATATGTTGATTAAATAATAATAATAATAATTATTATTATTATTGTACATGTTAATTGAATTTTTACTAATTCATATTATAGGAAAAAACTTAATATTCATACCTCTAGTAGTGATCCATTCACAAGTGATATTGTAAGTATACATGTTTCATGTTGGGAAAAAGATAATACTTATGATTCTATTCTTGTCAATGAAAATATGGAGAGGAACATAATCAATTATTAGTTAATAATGTTGTGGCAAGAAAGTTGACATATGAAGGAAAATATTTGAAAGGAGAGATTGTTAACATCTATTAAAAGCCACAAGCATTGCTTAATTATCTTATATATACATATTAAAGTAGTGGAGGTTGGGTTTTAGATTTGTTTTAAAGTTCAAGTAAGATTTGTGACGTGATGTATATGAAATCAAACTTCAATATTTATTTATTTTAATTTATTTGTGTTTATACTAGTTTACTTAATTATTTCTTTTGTATTTTATTATTAGGTACAACACTAGCATGTTGCATACAAAAAGGAAGACATTACATTATTGTTGAAAATGATCCACTGCAATTCATTTTTACTAAGAAAAGAATTAATTATATTCAAGCTATTCCAGAACAAATGCAAAAAGTTGGTTTGAGGAAACAATATTTTAGTGAATTATGTGTCAGTAGCAAAAATGTCAAAAGAACCTCAACCACATTATATATATTGTTTGGAAAGGATCACTTTGAGGGACTTGCAAACATTAAATATTCAATGAAAGAGAAAAATGACCCATTGGAAGGAAAAAATGACACAAAAGAAAATGATGATAAGCCCCTCGAGAATGATGAACTTGGAATATATTCTCTTGTTAATTAGTTTTAAGTTGTCATTGAAAAACATACTCAATTTCACAAATTATTAATAAGTTATTGTTGTAATATTTTGATTTTGAGACTTTACAATAAGAACAAATATTCATTTATTGTGTTTTTTTATGATAAATCGTTTTTAATATATTATTTGTACTTTTATTTTTGTGTGAATTTTCACTGTAGGGAAAATAACTTGAGAGAGAGAAGAATTACAAGTCACCCCCCGCACCCCTTTTTTTTTTCCAGTTATCCCCATTGAAATTTTTATTTGACATGTCATTTTAAGCAAAAAGCTTCCAATATGTGTATGTTTTTTAGTTATATCTATCATTGAAATGTATATTTTTTTTGGGTAAAAGTTTAAAAATAATGTTCTTCAACAACAACTATTTGGTGTGTATTGAAGTAAATATTAAACATGTTTAAAATATTATTTCATACTATACATAAAAGGTATGGTACCCTAGATTAATTAATAATACATAATTAAATGAAAATAATAATAATTAAAAAATAAATGATATTAATAACATCTTTAATATTATTTTTTTGTATAAAGATATATAGGTGTTGTATTATATTAAATCAAATATATTACATACTGAATATCTTTGTGTGATGAGTCTACCACTAGGGAAAACATACTAGTCACACATAAAAATTACCATAGTCCATTGAAATTGTTTGAATATGAAATAAAAACTATAGCAATATTCAATACTATATCTACTATAATTAGCTTTGTCATCCATAAACCATATATTATTTACAGATAGATATAAAAATAAAATAAACATAACAATGTTTTTTAATAACATGGCCAATAGAATGGTTATAGGTGGACTTATATATTTGTTTAAGTTAGTAAACTATAGGTTCACCAAAGCATGACCTATCTTTGTCACCTTATGATCGACCTTCCTCATCTACCTTTGAGCCTCATCTACACACCGAAGAATTTCTTGCTACTCCTTAGATCACTCCACTAAGACTCTTCCCATTATGGTCTTAACTTGCTAGTAAATGTTAACTGCCTCTATACATTTTGTATTTATTTTCCTTGTAGTCCTTGTGTATGGAATCCAATTTATCATCTATGTAATCACTTCTTTGTTTGATATGAATATGTGTTCCATCTGACCTTCTTCCTCTTATTTTCTATTTCTTGCTGGACAGATGAGGGGTGGTATTGGTGCAATCAATTATGGAAAATTTCTTGGCATCCTTTTGAGCTATAGAGGGCCCCCATCCATCTATATGGCCTCTATGACGTCATCCTCCTTCGCCCCTCATCATGGGAATGGTCTAAAGGTAAAGAGACAAAATACTAGTGCAAGGAGATAGATAATCACTGGACAAGAAAGAAAAAAATAACAAACCAGAAGACAAAAGGGAGGGAACGCTTAGAGAGAAGATTATGAGTGACCATTACTAGAGTCCCATTGGACTGTTAAATGAGATAAAACCCACGGTCTCCCACATACAAGGATAATGAGAGAGACAAGCCTTTAGGGGTTAAAAAATGACTCATTCACCTGCAAGATATCTAAAGGGATACAATGTATACTGTAGGATCCTAGGAGTCCCCTAACTAATTGATACTAGAGAAAGGTGTGTGAGTTGTGGAGCTCAGAAAAATGCCAAAGGATATAGGCATCAAAATAGAAAGAAGACCGAGAGTGGGAAAAACAGAGTTAAGAGAGAATATGTAAACACAAAGGATCTAATCATTTATAAATCCTAAAGATCTAGACTCAAACTATGCACCATTCCCCGCATGCAAGGAATGAGACCATAAAATAATGAGTGAGAGAAGAAAAAAAACTCAAAGCATAAACATTACCAAAATTAGGACACAATAAATGAAAAGGAAACAATGATAAAGAATGTGAGAACACTTGGTATATAAGCTACGCTATTGATAATGAATCATTGTCCTAGAACAATCCTTTCCTCTCATTTCCTTGTGTGATATATAAAATCCTCTCCTGGCCTTTGTGGTAAAAAACAAGCTCCAAATTGAACCCAACTATGGCCAAAATGAGCCAATACACCTTTGGTCTTGTGAATTGCCCTGCTTTCCATTGAATTGTCATACCCATTCTCCCTTTGCAGTAGTCTTGAATGGTTGGGGAGGTGGCTTCGATTATTGTAACTGCTCCTTGATGATTTCCCAGGCTAATAATATGCTAGATAGAGGGTGTAGAGCCCTCCCTTACCTTCCCCATATGATAAACCATCCTCCTCATTAATTTTCAGTTGAAACACTTATTGTGGGGAATGCATGTCTTGCTAAGCTATATCCAAGCACCAAGATTTGAGTGGTTCTTGGTGAAATTCCAACCATGACGAGTGCAAGTATCTATCCCCCATGGAACCTCCTTCATTATATAACCTATCTACTACCTAGTTACCTTTCCTTCTTATCTGATAGGTGGTTACCATTGCAACTTGTTGAAGAAGATTTTGCACTCTCACCAATCCTCCTTCTAGTTGCCAATTGTCCATTGCTTTGGATGTAGAAGTCCCATGTAGAATTTTCCTAATTATGTTGATTATAATTAGAGAATCTCCCACTATTATTATATTTTTTAAGCCTCTCCTTAGTGAAATGTTGAGACCTTTTTCTAGGGAAAAGTTTTATGCAAAGTTGCTTGTAACTTGACCCATATATCCAACATAGACATGGATAATTATCCTAGGTGGTCCTAAAATTTTCTTCCATAGATTGATGGACTTGGGTTTCCTTTAAAGGGCCCATCAAAGTTAAAAATGAGGGAACCTACTAGTGGGGGTCTCCATTTCTTTGAGCTTCTGCTTCTTGACTATAAAGGTTGAACAATTGTAATATTATTTGATTGAATAATGCCTAGGTGTTTGAGAATTTTTACTTCATGCCCATTAGTCTTTTAGTCTTGTGAGGACCATTTTCCCGAGAAGATTGTTTCTTGGATATTTTGGAGAATTCTATGTCATGGTTGATTCATTGGTAGTTTATTGTTTTTGAATATTCTTTTATTTATTTATTTATTTCAATGTTTCTCATAATATGAAGCCCGAAAAATTTTTCCATGCCCTCTTGTTGATCACTTGCTTAAATGTTGAGTCTCTCCATTTGGTTATTATTTCTAAGATGGTATGTTGGACTCTATTAGATTTCGTAAAGATGGTTCCTCCTCTATTATAGAGGTTGGAAACAAAAAAACAGGAGACAAGAAGTTAATCGGTTGATTCCTCTCCTTGGTTACAAAGATGGAAATACAAGAGGCCAAAAAATCCTCTTACTTGAAGCATGTCCCAAGTTAGAATTTTTAGGTTCCCTATTTGCCATATAATTAGTGTATTCGACCAAAGTTTTAGAGACCATACCTTGTGTCAGATTGGATTCTTTGGAAATTGGTCATAGCAAATCAAAATATTATAGGCTTCCTTAAGTGTGTAGTTTCTTGATTGTTTTAATTCCCATCTTAATTTGTCTAGGCATGTTTGAAAATTAATTTTCATCTGATGAAGAGTCTCCCATATATTTTCCACAACTTATGTTCCATTTTGATAAGGTCATTTCTCTATCAGAATCCAATTTCTCCATTGTTGTTGTGTGTGAATGGGGCTACTAATAATTGGCCACTCAGATTTTGCCTTGTTGAATGAATCCTATTATAAGATCATGGTAATTGTTATCTTATTGAGGCTTAAGCATTTGATTCCAAGCATCCTCCCATAAGTAAACCTTATTTCCTCCTTCGAATCCCCAAAAAATGCGATTCTCAATAAGGGAATGATTTTTCCAAGCCTTGATATAACTCTTTAATATTATTAAAAATCAAACATGTTGTATTTTACATTTTTTAACATTGAAAAAAATGAAAAAAAAATAGAAACACCTTTTGGAAAGACAAAAACAGAGAAGAATAAGCCTTTTTATACAAAATTGAAAAAGTTTTAAAAATAAACATTTGTAAATAAAATGTTGATACTTTCTAGACAATAATATTTAAACATTAAAAAAAATTCCCTTCCCCCCTGTCTCATCAGGAAAAGAGGTGCAACCAATAGCATCACTTTTCATAATGAGAATTTAAAAAACCTCTAAATGTGACATCTAAAAAAGTGAGAACTTAGTGAAATTCCCATTAAGTTGGTAACTACATTCCAAGTGCCCCTAATCTATAAAGACACACTTCTTTAGGAGCTTACTTAGCCAAATTTCCATTTTTTTTTGTGGTGGTTTGGGCACACACTCTTAGCCATGAATTTCCTTATCCATAATATTTTTCTTATGGCCCATAGTTTATTCATGGAATAATATGTTGACATTTTCCAATCATACATGGAGTTTAACCTAAACTCCTATGATTTAGGAAATCAACACTTATGGTTTGACTATTACAAAGAGGCCATCACTCCAAAGTGAGTGCAAAAGATAGCTACATTGTTCAAGCATTCCCATATGTCTGTGTGTGCCACCTTTGAACTTTATTGAATTGGAATCTCTTGTGATCGGTGATCTCCTTCTACCCTTCAAACACTTGGGGTTGCCTAGATCATGTATATCAATCAACCTTCACCTATTGAAGCCTGGTATAGTTGAAGTCTCCTACTTGGTAGCTTAGATATCCCTTTGTTGAGTTAGTTGGTTCCACCTTATGGTGTTTTGGCTCAATTTATATTCACACTTTGGTTAACTTTCATCCCAACCTCAAAGGAAGCTTCAAAACATTGTGTGAAAGGAGTTGAACTTCTTATTTGAGGGCATAAGGTTCACTCATGCTATGCATATATAATGTTAGATCCTTGATTTTATGTGTTTCTTTCGTGAAATCATTACATTATTTGGAGATATATAATCATAGCTTATTCCAATAGAGTAGACTTTAGCAACATCATGAACATAGATTAGGTTATAGACTTTATTTTTATTTCCTATTGGTTCCTCTCTTCTCTTATCCTACATGTTTGCCTTAGATTAATTTAGAGTAGCTTAGTGTAGCATTAAACATAGATAAGGGTTAATGCTCACCTAAAAGGAAAATAAAACCTAGGATCCCTTTTCATTTGCTTGCTTACCATTGCAAATTTAGTGATAAACACAATGCTTGTTATTCATTTGCTTAAATTGGGCTCATAGGGTGTTTCTAAGAAAACTAGTGTCTTTTCGATCTGCTAGTCCCACTAAGATGGGTAGCTATCTTAGAAACAAACAATCAAAGCTATTTGTGATTTCCTTTATGTATGATAGATAGAAGAGAAGAAAAGAGGACCAACCTGAATCTTTTTCTTGATTCCTTGTTTGATTTCTCTCTCCCTTGATAGAGCTTGCCACTCCTCCCCTACTTGTCCCGCTTAGAGAATACCTGTAGAGTCAAAGTAACAAAACACCATCAAAGCATATCGATCTATAATATCATAAACAATGCAGAATAAAAAATACATTGACCATACAACTGCATTTACAAATAACAAGATTCACAAATACACGATCGAATGGAGGAAAACTCAAAGAATTTTATTAATAGTAGAAATAGAAGAGAGGATTACAACCCAGTTGTTTGATCCAGCATCATCCTCCTAGCATCAAAGCCCTCTTCACCTCATGAAAAGCAAGATCACCCAACAATGCAATGTTCCTTCTCAAAGAGAAACCAACAACACTTCCTTACAAATTACCAAATTCCAGCCTCTAGATCTCTTAGATGAGGGATCCATTTATAGATGTCTTGCAAGGGTGTGAGTCAGCTCTAGGTTTTTTATTAGTGTCATTCCACTGATAGTTCTTGGTTCCACTTGGAGATTTCATTGATCTCTTACTCATCCCTGAGTGAATTCAGAGAGGCAAGTGTCATTCCATGAGCATCCACCTAGCAAACTGTCTCAGCCATTTTTCCATTCTCGCTCATATCACCCTACAGAAGGCCTCTTCAATATGCATCACCCCTGGCTCGTGTAGCAGCTAGTATGCATCACACCTTGACATGGAGCAGTCAATATGGTCCAGTTTTGGCCAGTTCTGAGTGGTTTTTCAGGTGGAACTTCTGGGAAATGATGTAATCAGTTGACCATGATCCTTTAGGGTATGAAACAACACTTTTAGGGGTTAAAGAGCCCTTGGTTTATTGACATATGTGATTGGGGTTGAAGTGCCCAAATATGTCTATAACAGTTGCCCCCTAAAGCATGAGATCGTAAATCTTTTGATGTCGGGAGAAATGCTTTATCATGAGGATCCGAG
The DNA here is from genome assembly GCA_000404065.3 of Pinus taeda. Lineage (NCBI taxonomy): Eukaryota > Viridiplantae > Streptophyta > Pinopsida > Pinales > Pinaceae > Pinus > Pinus taeda. The sequence goes on along the minus strand of APFE030145846.1, from coordinate 101,337 downwards.
GTATTTGAACTAGAAGGTGACCTATATAAGATACAATACAATACATCATCATCATATTATTTTCATGATCTAGCTGAGACAGGCATTCCCATGCTCAACTTTATAAATTCATTTTCATGCACATAGGACAGATAATCGTCTATTGTTGCAGACTAGTGATTCTTTATATGTAGAGTCATCATCCCTAAGCATGGATGATCATCTGTGCAGCTTTTGTGTACATTTGATGTCTTTATTTTCCTGAGTATATTATAGCCCGGATGGATGAAACTAGATTTGGGGTCTTCAAACTCGATCAATCTTCACCCAATGTACAAGTCGATCCATGTGAAAAGATGTTTTGAAGTCGAACATGGAAAGACATCGCTTGATTACCAACCAATAATGTAACATGTTAACAGGTGCAAGAGGAATCACCGATAATGATAATGACCCTCAAGGTCCTGCAGTACAATTCACGTGGTGTGAATATATGAGTCGATGTCAAACACCACGCAAAATATTTCGGTCGAAGGCCATTGATCTAAACTTTTCGTCGGAAGTGATAAACTTGTCATTGAGGCATGCAAGCTTCAAAGTACTGAAAGGGTTGTTTCTAAGTCAAATTCTTGGATAATGAGTTGATGTCGACAAGAAGTGACTCGTTGTAGGAGGGCCTTAATGTATCTCACATCTACGACATGAAACGGAGAAAATTATTTTCTGGAGGTGAAAACGATCTGATGATACAAGATTTAGGAATGGCGGTAATGAAAAATTGAGAGTGAAGGTATTGTAGTGGATGAGGCATTAGCTGGGTGGTAAATTCTCTGAATGACTTCTCTTGAACATATCGGCGACACTGAGATGGATTGGTAGCATTAACCCCAAAAGATGGATGGTGTGGAGGACCAATGGTGCTATGACCGGTGAACGGAATAACCCAACTCGATTCAATCATAGTGATAGAGTGAAAATGTCATGTTCAAGAGCGACCTGCTACCAATGAAGTTCTTCAAGTTTTCTTCCTTTTTTCCCCAGTCATTGCTGACCAATACCTCTTTATTTTTGTCAAGCTTGAGGAGGATAACATATGCTTGTTCTATAATTTTCCCTTCGGGCAAACCTGTCGCTATGTTTTAGCGATCCTAACGACAATGAAACTCGTTCTTGTCTGGATGGACAAGTTTGTTGCTATTGTTTTAACGAGTTTATCGACAAAGATAACTCGATCCTTTTCATGTTTAGAGAGTTTGAAAAGGGACAAAAAGGAAACTCTAGCAGTACTTTTTCGTAGCAAAATCTCTTAAGTCTGAAAAAGTATAAAATAATACAAAAGGGATGACTTTTCGATCGTTTTAGCGAGCCAAAAAATACAAGCGCTCGATATTTTTGTGGGATGATCCCTCAGGTTCAAAAACATTAAAATGTAGAGGAGGGATGGTGCTTCCCCTTACTTTAACGAGCTGGAAAGGCTAGTAGCTCAGTAATCTTTTCATATTTAACAAGTCTAAAAAGAGCTTAAAAGGGACTCGTTTTTTAGGAACGAGTGATGTTTTCAAGTAGCAATGGGTTCCAGGTAGGTTTGGAACTTCTCAAAACATGGCAGTGTGAAGAGGGTGGCTAACAGAATCACTTGTCACAGCTGTTCCTCAAAAGGGTAAACAATCAAGTGGAAGCATATGATTGGCCAAAAGAATGAAGGTGATGGTAGAACACAACCAAGGCTTAAAAGGCTGATAGCATAGCAATCACAGAGGTCATTTGCTGAAGGTGGGTTTATTTTTTAATGAGCTTAAACCTTGCGTTAACATATACTCAGCCAGTAGTCAAAGATGTCCCTCATTGATAGGTTTATTTTTTAGTGAGATTGAACTCTACAATAACATATTCTCATTGCCTTTGTATGTAGGCTAGAAACGACCAAACTACTAAGCTAGAAACACTAAAAGCTAAGGAAATACTGAGGTTAGGTAGGATGGTTTCATCAACAGATTAGACAAAACACTTCCTTTGCTTTGTCTGTAGCGTAGACAAAGGTGAATGGTGGGTCAAACCAATCACCTAACCTAAGAAGTTAACACTAAAAAGCTAAAAAATTAAATTGGTCATTTTTTGCTTGCACAGAAAGGGTTTGCATGCCCCTAGGCATCAAGAAAAGGAAAGTTTCTGGTAACCATATGGAAATCACTATGGTTAAGTAGGATTGTTTCATCCGCAGAGCAGATAAAACATTTCCTTGGCTTTGTCTGCAATGCAGATAAAGGTGAGTGATCTGTCAGACCAATCACTTAACTTATAGGGAAATTCACATGGTAGGAAGGTTTCGTTAGTCGTTAGACAAAACATTCCTAGCTTCGTCCCCAGAGTGGACACAAGTGAATGGTGTTTCAGACCAATCACATTACCTACAAGGAAATCTACTTTTTCAGCTGGGTTCATCTGCAGAAGCAGACCAGGGTGCATGCCCCCTAAGCTTTGTTACATTCACCGGACTACTCGTTGCAATCAAGTGGATGGAACGAAGGTTGAAGAGATATTCTCGAAGAAAAGAGACCATTTAGGGATGATGTTTGACTTGGAGCTGTGTTTCAATCGAGAAATGAAAGATGGTCGATAAGCTGGACCACTTTTCCTTCATGCAGAACACACATCACTTGAAAGAGTGTGGAAACAATAGCTTCCATGCTATATATATAGTCACGTCCAAGAAGTAGATTGTAATCTAATGGTCCTTGGACTATCATCATGTTCAAATGAACGGTTTTCCTTTTCAAAGTTATAGGCAACTTCGGAAGGATCCCTAACGGTCGACTGGTTCTTTTGTCAAAGATTGATAAATTTTAAGTAACAGGCATAAGTGATGGTGAACCAAGTGCTTTCCAAGTAGTTGAGGAAAGGATACTCACTGAACCCCCTTCATCTATGATAGTGCCAGACACAATCATTTTGTAAACTTGTACTATGATTTAGAATGGTACATTAGATGGAAGGTGGGGTCTTGCTAGCTGATTCCAATCGAAGGAAATGACTAGACTGCTTGGAGGGGGTACCGGATAAACGACTGGATGAACCCCTTGAACTGGGGGACTTTCCTCATGTTGTAAAGGAACGGGTGTATTTCCCCCAAGTTCATCAGACTCTGTATTAACAAAAAGAATTTGAACGAAATCGTTTTCATTCTCTTTGGAAATAGTATCATCTGAAGGTAGACCCTTTGAAGGGAAGACTAGGTCGACTGCCATCTCGACCTGTTGACTTTAGTCCAGTATGGACTCAGAAGGTTCACTCTCAATGATATGCGTTTCAACCGATGATTGAGTTACGTTAGTTAGGTTTTCAACTAGCGATGGACTTGGTAAGAGTTTCTTGTATCCAGGTGGAAGTCGCTGTGGTGAAGTAGGATGGATATCTAGGGTACTTTTTGCTTCATCCAAAAAAGGAAAATGGTGAAGCACATGATCACCTTCACATAGCCTACATGGAAATTTGACCTTTCCTTTCTGTCCATTGATTTCACTAGTTGATGGTGTGTTTTCAACATGATGACCAGAGGTTGATGACACCTAACAGTATGAATGGGGAGACCATTCTCTCAAGATCTAAGGGATACACATACATTCTCTATGAAGGTGGTCTCCCTTGAAAATTATGCATGGAGATTTTTCTATCCAAACACTCGATGAGTGTTGATTTGGGTTTGTTGCCCAAGCCTAGAAAATTGATTGCTACAAAATTTCTATGGGGCTTGGGGGTAATATCTAGCGATGATCCATTTTATCAAAGTGTTCAGAATTCTTCTTAATCTTCAATGATGTAGAAGATATCATATGATAGGTTTCCATTGTGGCCACTTCCACCTAATTACCCAGAGGCGGGAGGGCAAAAGTACCCATTAAGGCGGGGTCTTTTAGGAGACCTACTTCGACATTTTGAAGCGATTGAGAGCTTCCATGGATCAGCGAAATGCTTCCAGTAGCTTGTGAACTATTGGGGAAAAAGGTTAGTTGGTCAACGATTGTAATTCCTCCTTGGAAGGGAAATGCAATATTTCTAAAATATGTCGACACAATAGCAACCATAGCGTAAATCTAGGGCCTACCTAGTAAGATATTGTAGTCAAGGTTTCAATCAATGACCTCGACTTCAATTTCTACTGTCTTTTCCCCCAGTTCAACTTGCAAGTTACTTAATATCCCATATGGCGTGTATGTTCTTCCACCGAATCTTTTTAATGTCGTTGATGATCGTGACAAAGATGGTGAGCCTAAAGTTTTCCAGCAACTCATTGACATAATACAGGTAGATGTCCCTTCATCATTGATTGTTCGATGAACAATTTTGTTGAGGGTTTTTACCTATATAAGGAAAGCGAGTTGGGCCGGTAACTGAGGCTCATATCCTTTATGGTTAAAGGCCACAAGATTGGAATCCGCTGGGTCAATCCCACCTATCGCTGATAACAAAGCTTGCTTCTGGGAGGGACAATTCTGCAGTACTTCAAGTGTCGACATAGTGGATGGTGATTGAGCCAAATCCTCCACTATATTATAATTATGTGTTGCTCGGGCACGAGGATTAAATGTAGATTTACATAATACTCCCTTTGGCGGCTTTATAGTTCATTCAGGAATGATGGGTGGCACAACTTCTAATGAAGTCATTGTTGAACTACTGGGTTGATCTATAGCCTTATTGTTCGACATCTGTGGATTCCCCTTAATCTTTATTCCTCGTTGATATCAAAGCATCATTTTGCTGTTCCGAGATGAACAACATAAGCACTTGGGATGGGGAAGCATGATCAATAGCAACTAGATTAGTTTTTGTGTTTGGAAACGGATCAGTCAACACCGCTGAGGTATTTGAAGTTTTTAAAAACTTTGAAATCTCAGTGCGGTGTGGACAATCTTTTGTCCAATGGTACTCATTACATATGACACATGGTTGACTAGGTTTCTTTTTCCCAGCAGGGTTTCCAGAAGATTTCTCAGGAGTTGAATCTTCCTGTTTCTTCTTTTTGTTTTTCCCTTTCTTCTTTCCCCCTAGTTGCTTTGGTTCTTTTCCCTTGTCAGATGACACGACATTAACCTCCGAGGCAAGTTGTTTATCATTTTCTTTTTGACTAGAAACTGCAAGGGATTTACCAGATGGGGACTTTGCTGTTTGCATACTCGAGGTACCAATCATGCCGTCACTGGCATGGGAGTCCTTGTTTGATTTAGGAGGGGGGAGGAACGGAAAATTCTGGTCTAGGAGAGTCAGGATTTTTGTCATAGAGTATGCCAGATTGAGTATAGATCAAGTCTAAATATTGTGCATGAGAAATGACTTGCTCTTTAGTGACAACTCCTCCCTTCGCCACATCTTCAGTAATAGAAGGTAATAATGACTTAATAACCCTCATCTAGAAGTTGATCAGGAACATATGTCTTTACCATTCGACGACGACGTCGCCACTCATGAATATGATCGGATATGTGAGTGGTTGTTGTCTGTTTAGAGTTGCTAAGGAGTTCTGTTCCCATTTCGTACCTTATGGGTAACTGAAAGTGGGTTAAAAAGGTAGTGGCAAGGGCACTAAAGTTATCAAATGAAGCTCTAGGCAATTCAATGTACCATTTCGCTACCAGACTAGTTAGCATTCTCTAGAAAATGCGAAGCCTAATCGAATCATCATTTAGGGTGTTAGATGAGCACCACAAATGAAAAGTCATTGTGTGATTCGATGGATCTTCACCTGGATTTCCATTGAATTTACGAATATTAGAGGGAATTTTATGAGGAATCGCTGGCCACCAAGGGCCGTAAGCAATTGGATCATTCGTCAGCCTGTTCAGATCTGGTAATTCTAAAGTTGCTACAAAAGGAAATTGTTGATTCAGGTTTGGCAAAGCATACCCAGGATAAGATGGGATTGCCTAAGCAGTAGGTCTTTGCATACCAGCATAATGTATTTGATGCTGGTAACTTTGATAAGGTTGATGGGCATAACCATTATAGTATGGTTGTTGATAACCATTTTGAAAATATGGTTGCCCATTACCTACAGAGCTTTGTTGCTCAGGTCCTCAGTAAGCTTGCTAGAATTGTGGTTGTTGATATTGTACTAGCCATGGTTGTTAGACCATTTGCTGTTGTCCAATACTAGATGATTGACCAAGATGAGGTGTGATAGTACCTGTTTGAGCCTGAGTCGTTCTAGTTAAGGAAGCACTAATCTGAGGTTGTGATTGAGTCGTAGAGACAAGAGGCTATTGTATTGCAACTTGAGAGACTTGGGGTTGACATACAACAAGCATTTCTTGTACTTGCAACACAGTCACAATAACAGGTGTAGTGGGAATGTTCGACACAGGCTGAGTTGGTTGCATTGAATATACAACTCTTGGCTGTTGAGGTAGTATTGGTACCCAACCACTGGATGTAATTCCAGTTTGACCTGAATTTTGTTGTGAATTCTCATATGGTTGTTCTCCAGGAGGGAACAATAAAAAAGCATATTGCCTCCCATATGGTGGCAATCTAGTGCTCAAGGGATATATTGGTCTTTGAAGACTGGACTGCCCAAATTGATACTGGTATGCAGGATCAATTTTCTGAGTTTCAACATAAGAAATGCCAGATAGGATTCTAGGTGAACAAATAGGAACATATCATGTCGTCGAAACAATCCCTGGGTGGACTCCATCTAGTGATTGATAACTAGTTGGGACAGATGGTATTCCAACAAACATCATCGGAGTGGCAGTAGGGAGTTCTGTTGTGGCTATATCAGATGACACAGTCCTAGATGTTGATGGTTGCTCCAACATATTTAGTCTGTCCAAAAGATTTCCTAGCGATTCGACAGGAACTTACGATGAAGGATGTTTAAAAGAACTAACTTCAGTAGTAGAAGGATATAGGTGGATCCCAGTTCCAAAATGCAATGGGGTACTCGATGGAAGATCCTCTACAATCTCTTCTATAGCAATTAGTCCAGGTGGAAGAGGTAGACCTTCAAGTCCATAAAATATTTCTAGAGCCGAAGAAGAAATAGCTTGTGCAGTAACAGACACTAGAAGGGTGACACCTTCTGAATTCTGGAACTCAACTTCTATATGTTCAGGTAAGTGAACTTCAGTTTCTATATCAGCCCTAGATGGAGTTGTTTCAGGTATTGAAGTGTCTACCGTTACACTAGGATTAGTTCTAATGTCCTCTTGTAACTGCAAAACTTCTCTTGTAAAGGCAGATGTACCAGAAATGATCGTAGTAGTTGTAGTCTCTGATGATGTTGAAACACAAGTTTAAAATAAATCAGGAGAATTCGACTCAGTTAAACGAGACCGTTTTGCCCAGAATGGCTTTGTTTCCAGAGTCAAAGACAATTGACTTGCTAGTCTCTGCGAATGATGGGGTTTTGATTGACTTTCTTCCATGATTGTGGATTACTTGATCAACTCAAAAATTAAGGGGAAAAATGTTATTCCGATTTAAATAAATTTTAATGACGCTTTGACACAACTTTGATTTTTCAATTTTTAAGAGTTGAGAAAAAGCTAAAGATGACTCTAGTTGCCTTCGATTTTTAATGAGCTTGAAGTGACAAGTGCTCAGATGGACTTTTTCTTTTAAGGAGTCAAAAAGGAACGAAAGTGACTACTCTGGAAATCTAGACAGAGGGATTACCAAATCAATCGCAAAACTGCGATATACACCTTGGTGGTAAATTAAAGAGAAATTACCAAGGACTTACGTACGGTAGTCAATCTTCCCAAATGCTGTGTTTAGTGCATTACGATCGATAGGGTGGCAGACACAGCTTCCTATGGATAAAGGATATCAGCCTATTGTGGTCTCCCAATATATACTCGACGGTATGGGGAACACAAGTCCATACTAGCACTTGTCGTATCAAAGAGGAGGAATCACCCAACCGTCAATGAAAACGATAATTAGCAGGTTTTACGACGTCGGAACACGTCTCTAGCCTAGACTTCTAGATATGTTGCGTTAGGTTCCAAAGCATTTTTATGTTGATATTGTTCAGAAGTTTGTCTTTCAAGGTTCACCACGTGATGTCGATGTAAAATTCCTAAATATGCAATCTAAAATGATAAACAGTCGTTTATTTTCTTTTAGCAATGAAAATCCTAGCTACTAAGGAAAGAAGATAACGATTCTTTCAACAGAGAGCAAAGAGCACACAATAAATGCACTTTTCCTAAATCATTTTCCGCATACAGTCTAAATGCAAATGCACATGCATGTATTTGTTTTTCGTTTCCTTAATGTGAGAATGCCAAAAAGGAAAACTAAGTATAGATCTAAATTATTTTCTTCAAAGTGACATTTCAACAATTTCTTTTCAAAATGGAAGGAAGACTAAAACGACACTGTTCGATTTCGAATAGAAAATTGCTTTCGACACTTCAAATATTAACAATTCAAATCAAATACAATGACAAAAGTACAATCAACTATCTAGAGGAGGAAGACTTTACAACACTCTTCTTTTTGACTCAAAATGACAATTACGACACTTTTGCATCAAAAAACAACAGTTCGATTAAGCTACTTTTTGACTAGGAATTGTAAATGATGGACAAATACATAAAAACATTTACCTATCCTAATCAATGGAGGCTAAAAAATGTGAAGGAAAGAGGCTTCAACAATAAGATACTGATCATAAGCAACAAAACAACTGAATAGAGCTGAAAACAAGGAGGAAAAACCCAAATTTCAAAGAGAGAAATAATATAACTCAGTCATCGCACCTGTCCTTTAGGAAAATAGGGATGCATCTCACCTGCTACACACAGAAGGCGCAATGCATATAGGCTTCCAGTTATAGACATTGCGATGGGCCAGGGAGCGAAACTGAGTTGGGTTTTTGCTCAAAATTTGCAGTTAAGTTCAGTGATTTAGGCTGAGCTATGCTGAACAGTAAAAACAAAGTATAGGGGTATGATCTTAAGAGGTTATTGAGCTACCACAAGGGCATTTAGGATGTTTGTAAGTTAGATGTTCAGTTCATAAACCAACTTGGATATTGACTGAAGAAACATTCATCTACTTTGCACTTGCATAGCAAGAGCAGTTCGAAGGCTATCTGGCTAACTTCAGGCTCTGTCTGTAGTTTATAAAGAAAACAATAGTAACAAACAAACAAACTAATCACTCCCCAGTGGATTCGCCATTATGTTTCCAGGAAAACTAGTGTCTTTTCGATTGCTAGTCCCACTAAGATGGGTAGCTATCTTAGAAACAAAAAATCAAAGCAATTTGCGATTTCCTTTATGTATGATAGATAGAAGAGAAGCAAAGAGGACCAACCTGAATCTTTCGTTTGATTCCTTGCTTGATTTCTCTCTCCCTTGATAGAGCTTTCCACTCCTCTCCTACTTGTCCCGCTTAGAGAATACCTGTAGAGTCAAAGTAAGAAAACACCATCAAAGCATTTCGATTTATAATATCATAAACAATGCAGAATCAGAAATACATTGACCATACAACTGCATTTACAAATAACAAGATTCACAAATACACGATCGAATGGAGGAAAAGTCAAAGAACTTTATTAACATTAGAAATAGAAGAGAGGATTACAACCCAGTTGTCTAATCTAGCATCATCCTCCCAGCATCAAAGCCCTCTTCACCTCATGAAAAGTAAGATCACCCAACAATACAATGTTCCTTCTCAAAGAGAAACCAACAACACTTCCTTACAAATTACCAAATTCTAGCCTTTAGATCTCTCAAATGAGGGATCCATTTATTGATGTCTTGCAAGGGTGTGAGTTAGCTCTAGGTTTTTGATTAGTGTCATTCCAATGATAGTTCTTGGTTCCATTTTGAGATTTTATTGATCTCTTACTCATCCCTGGGCGAATTCAAAGAGGCAATTGTCATAGGAGAAGTTTTTAGAAGATTCCATGAGCATCCACCTAGTAAACTGTCTCAGCCATTTGTCCATTCTCGCTCATCGCACCCTACAGAAGGCCTCTTCAGTATGCATCACTCCTGGCTAGTGTAGCAACTAGTGTGCATCACACCTTGACCATGGATCAGTCAGTATGGTCCAATTTTGTCCAGTTCTGAGTGGTTTTTCAGGTGGAACTTCTGGGAAATGATGTAAAGTTGACCATGATCCTTTAGGGTGTGAAACAACACTTTTAGGGGTTAAAAATCCCTTGGTTTATCAACATATGTGATTGGGTTTGAAGTGCCCAAATATGTCTATCACATAGGGTTAGCTAGACTACACTTAATGTCATTTTCTTTCATTTGAAATACACTAAGTAAAACACCAAAAATAGGTGAAAACAATTAATCTTGTATACTTTACTTTTCCAATTTTACATAGTTTCATATTGTTATCATCAATCAAATTTAATCTCGCATCTAAATTACATAATTATCCATCTTTGTGATACTCTCAATGGAATTCACCCATCTTATGGCATCTTGGATTTGATTTTATGATTATAAATTCTTCTCCATTAATACTTTACAAAACCATATGTGACCAATATCAAAATTAATAAAATTAGGGAAGAGGAATGTTTAATATAAAAAAATCATTCAATGTTGTCAATTATCTTCTGTGGAGGGGAGCATGGGAAAAGTGAGTCTCAACCCTTGGCTTTGTTTGAGAGTTTACTGGCCAATAAATTATAGATAAAAATCTAATACAAAAGATACTTTCCATGTTTTCATCTTTGAAAATTGTAGTCACAAAGTCTAATATTTTTTTTGTACTTTTAAATGGAAAAAATAGGTCCACATAAAACTCCAACCTAAAATTTTCTAATTTGCTTCTTGGTATGATAGTGAGAGGTGGTTTAATTTGGGCAAAATATTCTGGATCTACATGGTCTAAAACAATACCTTAGTTAATATGAATGTGATTATCTCCCCTTCATAAATGGACCTTTGTTACTATAAGCCTTTTTTCTTAGGAAAAGATCATGGTGGACCACATTTAGAAATTTTGACCGTATTGTTGGAAAATCTAATATGGCAGCTATCAATTCAAATTTTCCCTTTTCCTTAATTCTTTCTTCTAAACTTTAATTATCTTCTTGTGTTTCTTTATTATATATTTACATCAAAAAAATATCACGATCAAAACAGTAAAGACAATGGACACAAACATTAGGCTCCAAGTCAGGGAAAAACCCCTCCAAGGGAAAAAACCCATAAAAAATCTTCTTTTCTTATATAATTTTCTTCAAATAAGACAACAAAGACCCAAATCCTAGACCAATTCCTCCTCCAAGTGCCAATTCAACCCTTCAAGAAATAGTTTCAAGTAAGTCAGATCAACAGAGCTTGTTCCTACTTCAACTAGCTTCTAGCTACAACTTCAACTTGCAACTTCGACCCTGCAACTTTAATATTGTAGCAACTACATAAATCCTAATCTAGATTTAAATAGAGGAGGAATGACCTATTTTAAAGTTTTATGAACCCAACGTTTTGGACTACCAAGTGAGTCCATCATCAGGGGATGTGACAATAGATATTCTAGAGATATTCATGATGTATCCATGAGCTATA
>APFE030145846.1:43140-68193 GCA_000404065.3 Pinus taeda | reverse complement strand
GGTCTTAAAGTGAAGGAGGAGCTCATCTGGATCAGCAAGGCTGGACTGCTACAACAAGCGTTGGACCTAAGGTAAGATCGAAAAAAACTTGATCTCTCATAGAATAACGTGTATTTAGAGAAGGATTGCTCTTGTTTGGTTTGTTTGTCACTAGAGAGTCTTAGACTCCTAGGGAGGTTAGATTTGTCCGCAAATATAACTCTTTCCGCATGACACCCGTGGCACCTATATTCCCTATCATTTTAGTTGGAACATTTCCATCCATCATGTTGACAACTAACAGGTTGTGGAACTTTTTGGACACTTTTGGTCCTCCACCGCTTCCGCAGATGACAGCCACCACCACACCATTGATGGCGAACCCCACTATCCCATTTATCCCAGGTACAACCACTCACATGACACCCTCCACGAGTGGAACCTAGCTGGTGTTAGGTTCCACCCCCTTAGTGTCAAATTGTATACCTTCGACAAGTGCTACACACAGTGCTCCTTATAACACTCAATATAGCACTATTAGCGCAGTTCCCACCCCCCAACAATATGGTCGGCAACCATTGTACAGTTTAAACCCGCAGATTCAAGTATCTGGGGGCATTCCCAATATGCACATACTGGTTGGGAAAGTAACAGTTCCTCCTCCATTCTCAAGCATGCATGGTCAGTCATTGATTGACATGAGCATTCCTTATGTCAATCAAGGACATATGGTCAGTTCTGTGGTGGGTGGGAATCCTCAAGAAGGTCCCAACCAATCCATGGGGGCACCTTAATCACAAATTTAAATGAGTCAAGGGGGCACTGCTTATCCTGGGGGCAATTATATACCCCAACATCAGATTCCCCATGGAAATCCACACTACAATGCCATACCCCAAGGAAACTACTATACCACGCAACCTATGTATAATATTGGGACTCAAACGATGGGAGGACCACAAGGTTCCTCAATTCATATGTCATCGCCTTGGTTTGAGTTCGGGGCACCACACACTTTACCTTTCTTGGAAACGTTGGATATCCCCTACTTGTACAAACTTACAAATGACCCCATCTATCATAACTTACTTTGGCCACCACTCCCGCATAAAATACCAACAGACATCCCAAAGTTCGAAGGGAAACAAGGGGAGGATCTAGGCACCCATATCACCACCTATCATCGTTGGTGTGTTTCCAACTCCATGGTGGATGATATTGTCTGGTTACATCTTTTGCCCCATACCCTCACTAGAAACATAGCTAAGTGGTACATTGAGTTACCACACGCGTCAGTAAATACCTTCGATGCTCTAGCGATGGAATTCTTTAAGCACTTCCAGCTACCCATTCGCTATGAGACTGGGACAGAGCTCCTCACTTCATTACGTCAGGATACTGCCACCCACACCTCTGATCATATACATGAATGGAGATGTAGGCAAAGGTTAGTAAAAGCTCCCCTCCCATACTATTTCTTAGCAGACTGGTTCTGCAAGTCCCTACTCCCACAAATCGCTAAATATGTCGCTTTAGGTGGTGTGGTCATAGAAGACCAATCCATACATCATGCCCAACACTTAGATCTGATATATTCAGAGTCTAGCACTCTCTACGATGTAATCCCAAATGCCCGTAGTAACTCTAATGTCTCTGCCACTCAGCACCCCAAAGTGCACGCCGATGGGATTATCGACAAAACATCTAGGACTGATGTAAAACAACTCAGCGGTCGCATTTCCTAGATGTCAGTGGACCCCTCTACCAAATCAACTGCTCTTTCTACCACTGTGATAAAATATGTGTAGTCTATGCAAAAACCCTATGGTAAGAACAAGAAGAATAAGAAAAAGACCGCTCCTTCTGAGCAGTAGTCAACAAAGCAACAAAACCCAAAACAAAAGGTTGTTGCACCTCCTGATGATGGAAAGGATAAACCCGCCTAATTCCCTTGCAAAATCTGTGTGCAAGACCACATGACATATGTGTGTCCACGTCTTTAGGAATTCATAGATTTCATTGGTAAAAGGGACACTGGAAGGACCCCTGCTGTCCTGAATAATCCTTTCCTCACTTAGTAGCAGTAACACCTTATTACAAACCAACCCCAACCCCCACAAGGGGGCAATGGTGGTTTGAACCATCCTTCAGCTGGTGAAGGACCCTCTACCCTTTACACCTTTGAAATGGTAGATCTACAAACAAGAGCCAAATCTTATGGAGCTCCTCTCACTCATGTAGTGGAACCTTCCTCAAGTTAAAACCCACCACCACCCAACGATTTTCATATCAAAAGGCCGGTTGCTTACCTTGTAATTCACCCCCCTAAAGGGGCACTTCGATGCACAATGCACAATATATCTATACATGACGCCCAAAACTACAACATTGTAGAAGACTTGGCGCAAGCACCTTCGGCTATGTCGACGCTCGAAGTATTACAAACAGGTCCAGCACAAAGGAAAGCTTTGCTTTTGGCTATTGGTGGTATCGACCCACAGGATTCCATGCTTGCAATTTTTGACATGGAAAAGTGTAAACCTCCTCTTTCCCACCAGCTTGCCAAATCTTTTCGAAAGGTAAAGGTATACATAGAATTATCATCGACGAATGTGCTTCTACCTATGCCATGTCAGCTTCATGTTGGCTCGCTCTGGGTTCTCCAACCCTATCCCTACCATCAAATTCACTTAAATCTTTCGATGACCACACTTTCATCCTGAAAGGTTACCTAGATATCTACCCCATCACTTTGAGTGGGAAAATAGTAATGGTAGATATTGAGGTCGTGGATCATAAACTCGACTATAATCTACTTTTGGGCCACAATTGGACTTATGCCATGAATTCCATTGTATCTTCAGTCTTTCGCATCATCCTATTTCCCTTGGATGGAAAGATAGTCACAGTGGACCAGCTGTCCTTTTGCACCCCAAATTACTCTTCGTTTCCTAGCAGCTCTGTACCCTTAGTGGGTGGTGTACCTGACACTTACATTAGTGTCAGTATCAGTACCAGTCTTCTGAAGGATTCTTCCCTAATGGGTTGTTTCCCTCTTCAACCACCCCAGGTTTCACAGACGATCAATATGCTTTCATCCATTCTTGATGAACAGGCCGATCCATGGATCCTATCGGCTCCTTAAAACTTTGATACCTATGGAGAACAAACGCCATTGTCACTAGCTAAATTGGCCTACGAAGTCATTCAATCTGCATCCAAGTCTCTATTAGGTAAACTTGACTCAGGATAGAGTTAAAGTTTCCCAGGTTAAATAGTGATGGTTTTGGGGTACATGGTATTGTGCACCCATAATATTATGCCCGTGGTATTATATGTAATGGAGCTTATAAAAGGCTGGAAGGACTTTATTGTAATGCAAGACCTAGAGGTGAGCAGTGAAGGCTCACTTGGTTGGATTGGCCAAGGTTTTTGCCAATGCTAATGAGATCTTATTAGGTTGGGTTTTTCCCCATATTTGGGGTTTTCCCGGATAAACATTTGTGTTTATGTGTTTATGGTTGTTGCTGGTTATTTTTATATTTATTCCTCTTAGTAATTATTTATGTTATGCAGTAAATTTCTTAACGACTGGCATCAGAGCCAAATATTGGCTTCAAAGGGATTCAATGAAGCGTTTTTACAGATTTGGGTCTAGAAAATAATGGTGGAACAATCGTACGCGGAAGAACCTCGAGGAGAATGTGGGGAATATAGTGCTGTAACTACCAGGGATCGCAGTGCATTTGCGATATTTACCAGTTTAGAACATGTTGACGAACTGTTCATGCGGCTTCGAAAATTGTTCGTTTTCTGCTACGTGAGGCCACCGGTGTTGGAATCTACAAGGTTCTTGCCGGCCTCACAGTTGGAGCGGTTTGATAGAAGTTTTTGAGCAAATCAAATTGAGAGAGGATGGATCAGAATCATAGCAGCAAAAAAAAAAAAAAAAAAAAAAAAAAAAAAAAAAAAAATGAAGTCAAAATTATTGCATGTAAATGGGCATACTACTATAAGACCTGGTAAGGCATGTGTACCCCTCGGTAATCACTAGTAAAGTTTGGGTTAGACCTAGGTGATAGGGGGGATGTCGGGTTAACAATACCCCGGGTAAAAACCCTGAGGGGGGTAAGAGCTAGAGTGAGCAGAATTGTCTCACTTAGCAAGTTTGGCTGGACTTAGTCAAGGAACCCCAAGATAATTTTAAGGGGGAAATTGTTAGGTAAACTTGACTCAGGATAGAGTTAAAGTTACCCAGGTTAAACAGTGATGGTTTTGGGGTACATGGTATTGTGCACCCATAGTATTCTGCCTGTGGTGTTATATGTAATGGAGCTTATAAAAGGCTGGAAGGACTTCATTGTAATGCAAGACCTGGAGTTGAGCAGTGAAGGCTCACTTGGTCGGATTGGCCAAGGTTTTGGCCAATGCTAATGAGATCTTATTAGGTTTGGGTTTTCCCCGGATTTGGGGTTTTCCCGGATAAACATTTGTGTTTATGTGTTTATGGTTGTTGCTGGTTATTTTTATATTTATTCCTCTCAGTAATTATTTATGTTATGCCGTAAATTTCTTAACAGTCTCTGGTCACTTTGGTCACGGCCAACAGTACCACTACCCCTCCCATAACGACTCCTTCTTTTGATCCACTCAAGCAAATCCTACCTAAGGACAAAGATATTAGAGAGATCATGAGTTTAGAAGAGTGACCTTGGGAGAACTCACACCATCGTGTTTCGATATTTGATTCAGACATGATGCCTCTTCAAATCCTGTCACCTAACACACCTAAAATCATTTCCTCACCATATACGACTATCCAAACTTTGGACTCGGAAGTAAACATGGGCAATATTTGAAAGACATTGCCCATCGATATTTCAGTCAAGACAGGCATCGTGGAAAACATACAGATTGGAGCCAATCGCAATCCTGAGGAATTGCAAGCTTTACCTACCCTTTTAAAGACTTTCACGATGTTTTCCCTTGGTATTATAAGGAAATGCATGACACAGACCCTTCTATTGTCAAGCATGAGATCAAGGAAGATCGAGCATTCTTTTTACGGTATTTTTCTTGCTCAGTAATCCAAAAAACCTCAAGTCTCCTTCTTCAGGCTCGTTAAACTACCATGAAGAAGAACGAGCATTTTTTTTATGGTATTATTCTTGCTCGCTATCCAAAAAACCTCGAGTCTCCTTCTTTGGGCTCATTAAACTACTACAAAGAAGATATGAGCATGTTCTTTTTTGGGACTTTTTCTTGCTCTTGAACTGAAAAATACCCGAGTTTGTCATCATTGGGCTCGTTAAACACATACGACGACGGTCAAAGCATTCCTTTTAGGGGCTTTTTTCTCACTCATAAAACGGAAAAAAAGCCCGAGTTTTTTCTTTAGGCTCGTTAAATATTTTATGAAGATGACCCAAGCATTGTTTTAGGTACTTTTCTCGCTTGTTAAACTGAAACGTTTGGAGTTTTTGTCACCAAGCTCGTTAAAAATCCACAACAGCAACAAGAGCACTTGCTTTTTTGGGACCATTTCTCGCTCTTAAATCGAAAAATCCCCGAGTTTTTCCCCTTCTTTGGGCTCGTTAAATCTATGAAGAAGGAATGAGCAATTCTTTTACCTCTTTTTTTTCTTGCTCAATAAACTGAAAAAGATACCTTGAGTTTTCTTCATTTGAATCGTTAAAATTTGATGAAGGTATTAAGTTTGTCGTTGTGTGACTCATTAAAAATTCACGATGAAAAATGAGTTTAGTTCGTCTCCTCATACTCGTATAAAAATGAGGTCGACATATATTGAACATGGGTTTCTCTTTATCTGGATTCAATAGATTAACTCATGGAAAAGTAACCGATCCAGGTATACTATTAACCTTTTGTCACACCCGGTTAACAATTATGACAAAGGGACCACCATAGAGTCATTCTTTATGATCTTTTCAAACTCTATAAATATGAAAAGACCACCGAGTTGTCTCATCTGGACTCATTAAATTACACATACAAGATATAAAGTCACTCTTTTACGATCCTTTTCAGACTCTCAAAACATGAAAATATCAACGAGTTTGCCTATTTGGACTCATTAAACTAATCAGATAGGGCATAGAGTCGCTATTTTCGCAGTCCTTTTTAGACTCTTAAAATATGAAAATATTGATGAGTTTACTCATCTGTACTCACTAAACTAATCAGACGGAGAAAGTAGACAATACAACTACATTCAATATTAGAAAGTGTGGTTTTGCAGTATTCGTTCCCTTGAACATGGCACTCCCTCAGATAAACCTTCCTTATGATGACCTCTCAATATGAATCCTACCATCCTATGAGTTTAGCCTAAATACCCCGATGTTCTTGCATCTCTGTATCCTAACACTCTTTGGTGTTCATGAGTCTAGTGTTGCATGGTTAAAACCATTGTCGTGCCTTCTATTGTTCAAGGGTTAACCTTTTGTTTCCTCCATCAACCCATCAAGCATATCCTTTCATCATGTCCTCTATTGTTTAGACCCAATGCTCAAAGATTCCTCAAAAAACAAATCATTCTTGTCCCATTTCATGTCGATTGATGTAGGACACATTATTTCCTACCTTTCGATAGGTATCTTCCTATCGACTTCAACACTCTATCTAGGAAGACAACCTAGAAACACATTCAGTACCTTGGTACTTGTAGACATTAGTGGCAGGTCGCCTTGTGTTTGACCAGGGGTTCTCATTATTGGCTCCTAGTTAAGTGATTCTACGGGTGTTCGATGAAAAAAACATCTTTCACACTTGTTAGATTGTACTGTGCATCTTGGAGACCACCACCATTATTGGTGGCTTTCCTTGCATCTGTTAACGGTCTCCATTATTGACCAGTAATTAGATGATTTCATGCATGTTCAACATCAACACATATGTTCACATGTATTGACTATGTTATTTGGTGAAGCAGAAATCAAGACCTTGGGTAGAGGCTTGCATCAATCAGCCTTACTTCCTCTCCTAAGTTGTGTATATTGTGTTTTGGAGACAAAGCATCAGAATTATCCTATTATGACACCGGATCCACATTGTGCTTATCGGCGGCCAACATCATCATATCTCTTTTATGAGAGAATCACTCTGACATAGCTACTGAGCATGGGAATTCCCGACTCAGGACATGATTTCAGTAGTTATATATATGTGTGTGTGTGTGTGTGTTGTATCAGGTTTCCCATACCACCTGAAGTTTCGATCCTCTCTCTCTTTTTGTCGAAGAAGGAAAATTACAGTTAAGTAAAGTATTTCAGCGATCGTTGGAGCCTCTGATCTTACACTTTAGGGGGCATCTGTTATACAACAAAATGACCTCCTCATCAGCTCAAAGGGGAAAGACATGATAGCTGAAGCAAAGACCAAGATCACATGCCTTGTTTCCACACTAACGTTGGCTATACACTGACAACCTACTTTATAAAGATTCTTGGTAAGCCTAAGGGTGCATTAGTGACCCTAATAACTCTAGTTGTTAGTTCGGGAACAACCTTAGTGGATCCTAATGAAGTTCTAAAGGTCAATGGAGCAAATTGACTCATAAATATCTAGATATTTTCTCCTAAATCTACTCAAGAAAAGCAAGGAAACATCTCAAGTTCGACCTATTTGGGGGATTTCTAATCCTAATGAAGGAGGCAAATGGGAAAGAGCTAAAAAGCATGGCAACTTCATTGCTTTTACCCTAAGGAACTCATGGAGGAACTTGGCAACCGTAACTCAATTGCTACATAAGCAAAGCTAGGGCTATGGTGATGGAGGTCAGATCATTTGAAAGGATAGCTTACTTGATTGTTGAGCATAGTCTCAAATCTAAACATAAGAATTTGGTAAGAAGGGAGAGAGAGAGAAGTTGGAGGGGTAAGGGAAGGTTGATGCAATAGATGGTTGCACTCACTCTTCCGACATTAATATAGAACTGCAGTAGTATTTTCTACTCCATAGTGTTGGTACTATCATTCATTTAATTGTTTGTCCAATGCCTTTTAGCATGAGTAGCTTAGTTATGTGTAACTAGATGTCTTTTATATATTCATGTATTAGTTATCAAGGTTGTATGTTATGATTATGCTTGTCTCTTCTATGTGCAAGACTTGATCTAGAGCCGGCTCAAGGGACTTGCACCTAGCTGCATTGTGCTCTCTAGCAAATCTACATGGAGGCTTGATGTAATCCATTTGTTTTGCTTTGATAGTTAGTTAATGTTTATGGACATGCATGTAACTTTGTGATGGTTGCAGATAATCTTACAGTTTGCCAAGGGTCCCGGGAAGACCCTTGAGGGTATCTGCATTCTCCATACACCGTGCATTTTATCCTATAGCAGGTCTAAAAAGAATGAAAGCAATAACTAAATATAAATAGGAGGTTCATGTGTTATCCCTATGACCAATCCATAGAGTCAACTTGTCAATGCTACCTCCATGTCCAACATTGGCCTCCAATAGTTGAAGATAGAAAGTCGATGAATAGTAGCACAACTAACAAGTGACTAAATGCTATTATGTTATCTTCAAGGAATCTTCTAATGTTTAGCTAAAACCTAAGTAACAACTAATGTATTCACTAAGTATGTGAATAATGTTTGAATACCTCTTAATAACTTGAATGTTCTAACAAGGAAGAAACCCTCATTAGTGCACTTGTAAATTCTTTGTTGTGTTTTCTTGAAGAATTGGAATGGCTCCAAATTTTCTTCCACTACAAATAATTTAATTATTGTTAGGAAAAAAATTGGGAGGGGGGAGGAGGGTGAATCAATGTTTTAAACTCACTTTATCGTTTATTTCATATTCTAATTTTTGTATGCTATTTTCATTTATATAACTAGTGTATATACGTGACTTTAGTGAAGACATACAACATAAATCTAGTTAACTAATTCTTCATAAGTTCCATCAGATCTTTATCTTTAACCAATGAATTACTAATTTCATTAGACATATAGTATGCAATATAGAGCAGAATAAACCATCACACATAAGCAACACAACAACACATGAGAACACCAGGATTTTTAGGTGGAAACCCAATGTGGGAGAAAACCACAATTATCGTCATCTTTGTCTTCTTTCTTATTATATAAAGAAAATATTATTACAATCCTGTACTGGCACAAACTCTTACTAGCACACAGACACCCACCTGCAAGAGGCTACAACCTCCACTCGTTCTCCATCACCCACTGGAAGGGAGCTCCAACCCCCTTATCTTGTTTACCAGCTCCTACCGGAAGAGAGCACCTACCCCCTGAACAAATTTTCTAGCTACCACTAGAAGAAAGCTCCAAATCCCTTATTGAAGGCTCCAAACCTTAACACCTCTTATGGACCATGTTTCATAATATTTAAGACTGGATCCACCTGGCTCAAAACATCAAAAATTGTAGGCCACCTTTCATCAAATTTTCAGACTGGACCCACTTCCAACATTAAGCCCAAACCAAGTAACAATTCTGAAACCAAATACTAAATCAAATCATCCAATCACCAAAGCAATCGAATCATTATAACATCAACAAATAAATCACTGAATATCAACCAACTATAACAACCAAACCAATCCAATCCATAACAAATATAAACCATCTAGATAAGTCATTATAATAAGTACACAAAACCCATAACTAGCAACACTGACCATGACCACATTTATTTCAAATTTTATGCACTATTGTTTTGAATAAAACCTACGTATATACATGCTTCTTCTATATAACGCATGCGTACATATCTCATATTACTAACACTAAATTATTTAGCAAATTGAATGATTGTAACACTCAACCAATCACTGAATCAAATACTGAGCCATTCACAAATCATTCATGTATATATATTCCTTGTAACATTGAAAGGAACATAATGAAAAATCAATCTAGTAGTCCTAATTTTGGGATCCAGGGGAAAATCTCTGTGTATATTTGTTTTATGTGTTATGCTCTCGCCTTTGTTTATTTTCTATTTTAGAATTTGTATGCAGATAATTTCTGTATGGGGTTAAAACCTACAACTGTAGCATCATTATTAACCAACATTCCAATCATAAGCAACCAACCCAATAAACACTTTCAAATAGAGATCAACATGACCAATAATTCATCAACAAACAACAACAAACATAACAAAAATCATTAAATGTCATCATTTATCATCACTAAAAACCCTAGAACACATACACAACATCCATGAAACATATAAACATATGTATGTGACTGTCACGCATAACACCCACGTATAGGTCTCAAGATATCGAATAAATTTTCAGGATTTATACGTGACTATATAGAACCATATTCGTGTATGTACATGACTATACAACATAAAACTAGCATATAGATATGAAATTACTGAAACATACTTTCAATACAACAACAACACACTGCGAAAAATTCATTGTCACACATTCATGTCAGAGTATCATTATCGCCATATATATACCATTGTTAGCTAGAATCATAAACATACCAGACAATTATATTCATTAGTCTTCACTACATTTTCAGATCTATCATATATTTTCCATCTCCTTTCTCTTTGGTGCATATCTGTTTCAGATCAAATTACACATGAATAACCCAAAACTTGCACACATAACACCTTGATCTCCATCTTCTTATATAGATTTAGCCTTAGTCAATACCTTAAGTAAAACCCTTGGTAATGTTTTTAGTATTCTTTGATGTGATCAAATAATTGTTGTCACTCTAATTACTATGGGCCAATACCATGGTAATGACCCATGGTATCCATAATTCCATGGTTCAAATTCTGTATGTGACTCTTACTCACAAGACCCGCGTATGTACGCAACCCTTCTTCACCAGAACCGTGTATACTTTCTCAAACTTTACTTTTATCATCTATTTGTCACTGAACTATCATAACTTTGTCCATGTCACCTGTAACATCTATACGAATCTGCATTAGCTCCACAATCATCAATTTTGACATCAAGTAGATCTTTATAAGCAGTTTTCCATCATGGACAACACATTATCCATAATGATAACAATTCCCCCTTTGCACTTGATGGCAACCACTTTGGTGTTTGGACACCACCTGCAAGCACCAAGTCTTTCTTAGAACACAACAAAACTTTTCTCCAAGAATTCTTCTCCATACACCAAGTTTATCTCCCCATTTGACATCAAGGGGAAAAGCTTGATATAGGTTGAATGAATTGCTTCCCTTGTAGTGTTGATTTCTGTAGGTCTGATCAACTAAAGATGAATCATGAAATCTACATACTGACCATGCTCCCCCTGAGCATATGTTGAACCTTCTGAAGATATCCAATAGAGTACAAGGCTTTATGACTCAACTTATAAATATAACCTTTCCTATCACCAAGGATTATATAATTACATCAAGAAACCGACATAATGGGGTTAAAATTTTGACCCAACATTACATCAATGTACCAAAATAATGGGATTACATACATGACATGAATTGATCCCAATACTCATACATAATTGAATTTTACAATGATTCACAACATGGGTCTTTTCATGACCTTGACATCAAGAGACATATATGACAAGTATAACCAAGAATAGGAACCTCAACAATGACATAGAAAGACCATGATAGGCATCAACAACCACCATGCACCATATATGAATAAACATTTGATAGCAAAAATAGAGAATCATGAACATCCTCATCATCAAGAAGAAATATATTTGTTATATGGAATTTGTATCTACAAATAAATACATTTTCCCTAAGTGGGTAGTTGCACTTAGAACAACAAAAAGAAAGTGGTTTAACCTTTTCCTATAATATATAGATGAGATGAAGGAACTTACTTGTGGTCTCTCGCTTCCTTTAGTCTCCTTTGAATTGCTCCTGTCGCTCCCACTCGAACTGAATCCGTTCAATTGGTACCTGTCAACAGAAACAAAAGATGACAACGATCAAATTACATGATCTATCTACTATAAATAAATGGAATCGACAACATTTAAACATATAATAATCATATATATGAACAAAAATATGGGAAAAGGAACAAACAACTTTATTGATGTAGAAGGAAGAGTTACACCCAAAGCGGTTACATCACGTGCCACTCATCTAGCTTCAATCCAAACCCTAGTCACACCAAAAGCACATCAATCCAACAACATAACATTACTTGACATGAACTCAAATATCAAACCAATAGTATTTCTCTACAATCTTGAAATTCTAGCCCCTTGATCACTATGATGAGTGGTCAATTTATAGGGAAATGCAGTTGGTTATGTCATAAATTGGGCATTGAATGGTTTTCCAAAATTGGAGTTAGTTTCCATGGAGAAAGAGATGAGAGGATACAGGGGTAATTGATCCATAGGCTATCCAAAGTTGACCTCATAGGATGAGATAAGAGTTGGGAATCCTTCTAGAATGCTCTAGAATCAGAGAATATTCCTAGAATCCTATGCCAATTTAGCTCATTCTCACCCAACGCAGGTCAAAGTGGGCCTAAGTGTACTATAGTGCAAGCCTGAATGGGCCTACCTGCTCTACAGCGCAGTTACCCTTGACCAAGGGTATGGTGGTGTCCCAAGGAGGCATTTCAACAGGGTTTCAGGCTAGGAAACTTCCATGGATGAAAGCATTCAATTTGATGACTTGTCTAAGGCATGTAGAAACTGAATTAGGGTTTGATGAGCCCTAATTGTATTGATATGAATGTCAGGAGTGATATGCCCAAATAGACATGTAATCGTTTCCCCCTAAAGCATGAAGTCGAAAATGATAATGTTGAGTGATATGATTTATAATGTGATGAGTAGGATCTGAAGTGGATGGTGGCCTGCATCGATTACAATACATAATATCATGATATCTTTGATTTTTTCATGAATTGCTGAGGGAAGGCATACCCATGCTCAACATATAAACTTTTCATTACATGTACATAAATCAGATAGTTGTCTATAGATATAGACCCATGATAGGATGACCATCTGTGTAAAGCCATCATACAGATGATTTAGTACTCTCCTGAAATCGCGGTCCAAATGGATGAAACTAGATCTAGGGTCTTCTATCTCGTTCAATCATTCGCTCAAGTATGATTCTAACCATGTGAAAATGTGATCTGAAGTCAAATATGGGAAGACATCGCCTGATTACCAGCTAATGATGTAAGTTGTTAATAGACGTGAGAGAGATCATTGATAATGATAATGATTCACAAGGTACTACAGTACATTATGCATGGTGTGAATAGATGTTTTGATGTCGAACATCATACAAAGTCTTTCAGTCGAAGGCCTGTGATGTCAACTTATCGCCGGAAGTGAGAAACTTTCCATTGATGTATGCAAGCCTGAAGGTACTAGAAGGGTGTTTCTAAGTCAACTTCCTAGATAATGTGTTGATGTTGACAAGAAGCAACTCGTCATAGGAGGGCCTTGATGTATCTCCCATCAATGACACGAAACGAGTGTAATTATTTTGAAGACAGAATGTGACTAATGACACAATGTTCAGGAATGGCGATCATGAAAATGAAGGTTTATGAGTATTGCAAAGGATGAGGTTTACTAAGTGACTTCTCTTGAACATGTCGGCGACATTGAATGAATTAGCAACATTGACCCAAAACAAAAGTGATGGATGGTGTGATAGACCTAGGTATGATAACCATCAAGCAGATAACCCAACCCAAATAGTCAGAGAGATGAAGTGAAAGTGTCCTGTTCAAGAGCGACTTGCTACCATAAAGTGATTTATCTCTTTTCCAATTTTCCCTAGTCATTACTGACTAGTGCCTTTTTATTTTTTAACAAGCTTGAGAAGGATAACCTATACTTGTAGTATAATTCCACCCTTCAAGTGAATCCATCGCTATGTGATGTTTTAACGAGCCTAGTGAAGGTGAAACTCGGTCTTGTCATGATGGACAAGTTTTTCGCTATTTGATGTTTTAACGAGTTTAACGACAATGAGAACTCGGTCCTTTTCATGTTTAGAGAGTTTGAAAAGGGATAAAAAGGAAACTCCACAAGTTCTCTTTCATAAATGTGTCTCTCAAGTCCAAAAAAGCGTAAAATAATACAAGAGAGAACCTATTGACCATGTTCGATCAACATATTCCTTTTTCGTAAGTAATTTATCTCAGTCTGGAAATGGTTAAACTTATACTCAGTAGATGTTGTTTCCAATCCATTTATGAGCTGAAAAGGACAAGTGCCTGACAATCTTTTCATGTTTAAAGAGTTCGAAAAGAACTTGAAAGTAGACCCCCTATTTTTATTTTCTTTTAACGAGTCAAAAAAGGAAAATACTCGGCGATGTTTTCATTTTTTACGAGTCAGAAAAGAGCTTAAAGGTGACTCGTCTTAGAGGAAAAAGTGGTGTCTAGGATAGCAACTGGTTCCGATGATGTTGGAACTTCTCAAAACATGTTGATTTATGTGAAGATGCTGGCTAATAAGACCAATCATTGCAAATGTTCCACAAAAAGGGTGAAACAACCAAGTGAAAGTGTATGATTGGCCTGGCAAGAAGATAGTGACGATGGAAGGAGAAAAACCAAGGCTCATCTGACTGAAGAGGCTGATAGAATGGTAATCACGAGGGTTAAAATGGAGATGGGTTCATTTTTACACAAGCTTTAACCATAGGGAACTATGCTTGGATTCAGTTTCTTGTTTACACAAGCTTGAAACGAAAAACTATGCTTGAATTCAGTTTCATTTTTACACAATCTTGAAATGAAAAACTATGCTTGGATTGGTTTACATGCCCCCAGCATGATGACTCGATTCTAGGTGCATGCCCCCCAAGCTTCATTACAAACACCTAAGTAGACTACTCGTGGCTATCAAGTGGATGGAATGAAGGTTCATTTACAAGATCAAGTGAAAGACTCGACTGGGATTTTACAAGATCTAATCAAAGACTCGAATTGGAACTTTGCTCCAAGGGACCTTGTTTCATTTTTTAATGAGCTTGACACAGGACAAGGAACTATGCTCAGATTCCTTGTTTCATTTTTTAACGAGCTTGACACAAGCCAAAGAACTATGCTTTGGGACTTGTTTCATTTTTTAATGAGGTTGACATAGTAAAAGAAATATCCTCATATTCCTTGTCTCATTTTTTAACGAGCTTGACACAAGACCAGGAACTATGCTCATATTCCTTGTTTCGTTTTTTAATGAGCTTGACACAAAACAAGGAGCTATGCTCATGGGAACTGTTTCCTTTTTTAACGAGGTTGACACAGTAAAAGAACTAACCTCATGATTCCTTGATCATGACCCATAAGAGGTCATGACTTCCAAGAGGTTCTCATCAAATGGAAGAATAATGCTCTAGAAGGGATACGTAGCAAGGAATCCATTAGAGAGATCTAGTTCCAATGCCCCCAAAACATAATGCACAACATCACAGAATTAATCGTCAGTTGATGTAGGCATGGAACAAGTTGCCACATAATTGACTTGTGGCAGGGAAGATACCATTGGGACAAAAGAACCATTTAGGGAATATGGTTGATTGGAAGCTATATTTGGACCGGGAAAATGAAAGCTATTCAACGATGACAACTCTGCTTTCATGCGGGAAACACATCACTCGAAAGAGTGTTGAAACAATAGCTCCCAAGTCATAAATATAGTCGTGCCCAAGAATTAAATTGTAATCTAAAGGGCCTAGGACTACCATCACATTGAGATAAACAATTTTTCCTCCCAAAGTAATAGGCAACTAAGGAAGGATCCCTAATGGTTGATTGGTACCTTTGTTAAAAGCCAACAAATTCTGGGTAACAGGCACAAGTGGTAGTGAACCGAGTGCCTACCAAGTAGTGGAGGAAAGGATACTCACAGATGCACCTTAATCTATAATAGTGCCATATACAATCATATTATAAACTTGTACTATGATTTGGAAAGGCACATAAGAAAAAAGACGACATCCTTCCAGTTGATTCCAATAAAAGGAAGTGACCAGACTACTTGGAGGGGGTACCGTAAGAACGGGAGAATTACCCCCTTGAGTTACGAGAATGGGAGGATTTTCCTCCTATCTTGATGGAACAGGAGGGTTGCCTCCAAGCTCATTGGAATCTAACGAAACGAAAAGAACCTAAGTGGTATCATACTCACTCTCTATGCAAAAGGTACGATTAATTGAAGGTGAAATCAGGTCAACTATTTCCTCAACATGTGATTGGTCAGGTATATACTCATGGTATTCACATTCAGAGAGAGTAGGTTTGACCAACGGTTGATTTGGGTTAGTCACGTCATCAACTAGTGAGGGATTAAGGGAGAGTCTCTTGTAACCAGATGGAAGTCACTGCAAAGAAGCAAGACAGTTATCCAACACTTTTTGTGCTTCATCCAGATAGGGAAAAAGGTGAATGATGGGGTGATTCCCTTCGCATAACCTACAGGGAAACTTAAATTTACCCTTCTTTCCATGAAATTTACTACCACTAGTTGATGGTGTGTCACCCACATGATCTCTAGAAGTTGATGACACAGGATGATGTGAATGAGAAGACCATTCTTCTAAGATCTGATGAATACCATAAAAATTACGAAGAAGATGGTCTCCCATACAAAGTTTGCAAGGATATCAAAGTTTGTGAGGCTTATCAGACGATTTCTCATCAGAAGTTGCATTCAAAGCAATGGTTTCTTGGTTGCCCCCCTCTTGAATTTTCTTCTTCTTATTCTTCTCTTTCTTCTTCTTCTTATCCACCTCGTTACTAGTGTCAATATTTTCACCAACCGAAGAGCAAGAAGGGGAGGAAGAAACAACCGATGAAGAAGGTAAAGGGTCAACTTTAGGATGAACTAGAGGTTGATTTTGTCCAGTTGCAGGAATATTTAGTTGTGGGGCCAAGGAGGTGAGAACAACCATACTAGAAATTCAATGGTAAGTCCCAGAAGGGACAATGTAGCCATATAAGGAGCACTAATATTTCCGAAAGGAGGAAAAGGACTAGGATTCCCATCAAAAGGAATTCCTTGATCGGTGGACTTCGGAGTTGCTTCCATATGTCTCAACCTAAGATCAACTAAGGAGTGATGTGGAGGATGTTATCTGTAGTCAATTAATTTTATTTTAATCAAAATAACATAACAAAACAAAAGAGGGATAATCTAGGCAAAATGATTACCAAGTAACTGTGAACTACAATATACTGCCTAAGTAAACCAAGGACTTAACATACGTGCAGAAAATCTCCACAAATTTTGTTTTTGGTGTATCACAGTATACAAGGTGGCCGAATTGGTTACCTATGGATGGTTAGAAACCTAATGTAGTCCTCCCAAATAGACTTGAAAGTATGTGGAGGCCTAATCCATGTTAGCGTTGTCTAATGCAAAATTGCACAGTGAGAGCATTCCTTTATACTTTTCATACTATAACATCGCCCTATATTCCCGAAAGTAAGTGGACAAGATACGATATACTTACGTACTTGGAATGAGGTATCACAATCAGAATGTATCGCAAACCATTAGTGAAATATATTATGTTTAACGATGTCGGAACATGTCTCTAGCCTAGACCTCTAAATGTTATGTGTTAAGTTACAATGCTCCATTAGGTTAACTGAGATAAATTTTAGCTAATCTTGTTTAAAAATTTTCCTTTTAGGTTCATCGCATGATATTTCTGAAACTCCTATAATGCAACTAAGATGAGAAACATTCTTTTCATTTGATTTGAACAATGAAAACTGTAACTAAAAGGGATAGAGTAATCAAAATCTTTAAACAAAGAGCATAGATCACATCTAATGCAACTTTCCCTATACCATTCCTACAAGCACACACAAACTTCTAAATGCATAATGGATGTTTTTAGTTTCATTATTTTAATGTTTAGACGAACATAAGCAAACTAAATGCACAAATGATCAATCAATGCTTCTCACAAGAAACGAAGACTTTACGACAATTTCTTTTTCAAAGAAATGAATACTTTACGACAATTCTTTTTCAGAAAATACTAGTTGATGTAAGCTAACTTTGATAATGAATTGATAATGATAAATAAATACCTTAAGAAATAGTAAACAATCAAGGCCAAAGTAGGGCTAGGAGAAGAAATGCAAATTGATTTCAAAGCCATAGAAAACATTGGTCTTTCAGCAAACAACATCGGAAGAAAATTTGGAAAAAACCAAGCAAAATATGGGCTTTTCAGCTTGACAGGGATCAGCGTAGCCCTGAGTGGGAGATAGCATGTTGTGGTGCACTGTCTCTAAGCTAAGGCTACTCTTCAGCACACTGTGTCAAGACCAACACTGCATTGATGCCAGAGAACCCAATCAGGAGACATTTAAGCACACTTTTTGACCAAAAACACTTCAAAATGACTGAAAAGAGATCAATGAAGTCAAGTAAAGTCTACTAGGATGTAATATGATGAGGATTAACTACTAAGAATGATGGTCGTTCCCCAACGGAGTCACCAATTTGTTATATGGAATTTGTATCTACGGATAAATACATTTTCCCTAAGTGGGTAGTTGCACTTTGAACAATAGAAAGAAAGTGGTTTAACCTTTTCCTATAATAGATAGATGAGATGAAGGAACTTACTTGTGGTCTTTTGCTTCCTTTATTCTCCTTTGAATTGCTCCCGTCACTCCCACTCGAACTTAATCCGCTCAATCGGTACCTGTGAACAGAAACAAAAGATGACAACGATCAAAGTACACGATCTATCTACTATAAATAAACTGAATCGACAACATTTAAACATATAATCATCATAGATATTAACAAGAATATGGGAAAATGAACAAAAAACTTTATTGATGTCGAAGGAAGAGTTACAACCAAAGAGGTTCAATCCCGTGTGACTCATCCACCTTCAGTCCAAACCCTCGTCACACCAAAAGCACATCAATCCAACAGCATAACATTACTTAACATGAAACCAAATCTTAAACCAACAGTATTTCTCTACAATCTTCAAATTCTAGCCCCCTTATCACTATGATGAGTGGTCAATTTATAGGAAAATGTAGGTGGTTATGTCATAAATTGGGCATTGAATGGTTTTCCAAAATTGGAGTTAGTTTCCATGGAGAAAGGGATGAGAGGATAGAGGGGTAATTGATCCATATCCTATCCAAAGTCAACCTCATAGGCTGAGATAAGAGTTGGGCATCCTTCTAGAATGCTCTAGAATCAGAGAATATTCCCATAATCCTATGTCAAGTTCACTCATTCTCGCCTAGCACAAGTCAAAGTGGGCCTAAGTGCAATGCAGTGTAGGCTTGAATGGACCTAACTGCTTTGCTGCGTAGTTACCCCTAACCAAGGCTGTGCTGGTGTCCCAAGGAGGCATTTCAGTAGGGTTTCAGGCTAGGAAACTTCCATGGATGAAAGCATTCAATTTGATGACTTGTCTAGGGCATGTAGCAACTAAATTATGGTTTGATGAGCCCTAATTGTATTGATTTGAATGTCAGGGGTGATGTGCCCAAATAGACTTGTAACAATATCATCAAGCAGACAAGAGAGTGTAGCATCAATCTCTCCAATATCATCAACGTGTGACAAAATGCGCATTACTTCCAAGAATCACTAAGAAAATATAACAAAAGCATAAGATAATGCAATAAATCTTTGTCAGCAACACATCCCCTTGACCTCATGTCGTCAAGATCAACATGTTCTCTCCTCATATAGGAGGATGCACAATCCTCAAGTATCAAAGACATATCAATCTCTTGTATCACAGCATCATAAGAAACATGCAGTGTTGTATTAATCAATTCTAATTGACCAAGACTATAACCATTTAATTGTCAACCCAAGGTAGGTCTATTATTTTAATGGAGTCTACACTATCTGTGCCGATACACTACAACCAAGAGTGAAAATAGAAAACAGTAAATAATGCCACTGAATTAATTGCGTAAACTAACATTCATGCAAAAATCAAAAATCACTCTACAGGAATGGAATCACACTTCACATTTACCAAAACAACAAAGGCGCGCCACACACTGCATTGATAACTAGATCAGCTGGTCAACTACCATATTTTTAACCAAATCTATGTAACATCATATCATAAATCTAAAATTGAAGTAGATATATTCTACAAATTATACAACGAAAACAGAAAATTATACAAATACTAAAAGAAAGGAACAATAATATACAACTACTCTACCATTGCAGTCCCTTCTAAAGAGGAGGGCCCTTCCTCCCTAGTAGGGGTGCAAGAATGAACACGAGATTAGTTAAGAATTCAACTTGGAAACAACAACAACATTATAGGTTTTAACCCCATACAGAAATTACCTGCATACGAATTCTAAATCACAGGAAAAATAAAAATGCGAGAGCATAACACATAAAACACATATACACAGAGATTTCCCACTGGATCCCAAAACCGGGACTACCAGCTTGATTTTTCATTATATTCCTTTCAATGTTACAATACATATTTATACATGCCAAATCATCCAATACCATGGACCGAAAACCATCGTTTCCAAAACCATGGACCAAAAACCATAGGTAGGTTCGCCCAACCTAATATAGGGTCCAAAAAAAAATTTCCCGGGGTGCTGCCCCGGACCCCGTAGAGGGGGGCTACTCGCCCCCTCAAACCCCCCAAATAGGGGGGGCTTCCGCCCCCCATGTGACCCCCCCCGTTGCACAATCGGCGCAACGAAGGGGGGGCTCTGCCCCCCCGGTTCACTACATAGGTTAGTCGTGGAAAGAATATAACACAGCCCAACAAACATCACCATAGTGCCTTTGATATTAAGAATAATTAAAAGTTACACGATCAAAATAACAGTAATCCCTATGTCGCCCCCCATTCCTGAGGGATTAACTTTCTCTTATAGAAATTACATACCCAAAAATTAGGAACAGATCAGTCATGAGAATCTCACGATTCTCATGTTGACCATAAAATAGAAATTGTTATAACTAGTTCCTAAATACGAGTTCTATTCAAATACATTGGTTAAAATCATAACTAGTTGGATCTGTCACTTTCTAAATAGACAATTTGTAACTTCCAATATTTGTTGCATGGAATAGTACCCACAGCTTTGACAGTTACGGTGTAACAGAACCCTGCGGTAAAGTAACAGTTTGGGATGTAACAACAACCTTGTAATGGCACCCGAGGTGTAACAACAGTAATCTGTAACAACAACGCGGTGTAATAGCAAGTTCAGTAACAACATCGTGGTGTAACAACAAGGACTGTAACAACACACAGAGTGTAACAACAATCTGTTTCATCCTGATCTTAGATCAATCAGCGCAATTGTTCATTCCATAACCTCGTTCTTGCGGGCAACACCTAAAAAAGAGGAAAGGATCCAAAAGACTTCTCCAACGCTTACCCTAGTTAGCCATAAAAAGGAATATTGCATCATTATATCTAGAAAAAATGGAAAAATAACATGATGGCAAAATATACTGGTCATAATAAGGAAAAAGGTGGTTAACATGTAAAGTTTTGTTGGTCCGGAGGGAAAAAGTTCAAAAACGGGGAAAGAAAGTATAGAAGATAGGTACAAAAACTACACCCAACATCTCCCCCCAACTGAAGCAATTACATGTCCTCATGCAAAACCTCTGTTGCCACTATTATATCTTTGATGCAATTCTGTAAAATTATAATCACTAATAGTGTCTTCATCAGCAAACATGTATACCTGAGTATCCATCAGTTGTCATGACTAGGAATCCTCTTCATAATCACACAAGTGGTAATGCGATTTGTACTCCTCCACATGTAACCAAATCAGAGGATATGTGAACATAAGCCCAATCCAGAAGGCTCCTAGTGTTTTCACCACACTAGCATATTCTGGTACTCATGTAACAACAGTCACAAAATTTTGGAACGCAAAAGGATCCCCTTCTTGTAATCTAGCACTACTAACTTTGGTGCGCTTGAAGCACCTTGTTAGTGCTCGACTTTTCATTTGTGAATTAAGATTAAGGAAAAACCCCACAATCCTCTTTCTGTAAGTGGTTGATTGTTCCCTAACTTCCGGGGTACTTAAGAACAATTTGAACTCATGTCTCAATTCAACGACCATTATCAGTTCTTCCTTAATCCACAATGATGTTTTTTCCTCATTAGTTTCATTCGACTTCATGGCCAAGTGCCATTCGATTTGATTCCTCATAAAAGAAATGAAGGCTCACAACTACAAATCCCCCATATAAGAGAAAATAGTTGCCACCATATTTCTACTAACATATTCACAAATCATATTATGTAAAAACAACTCACAAAGTAAGCTTTGTTCATCAAAGTCACAAGCACGAAAAACTTCTAGAAAAGTGCAGGTAGAAGTACCCAGATATAGTTTGTTTTCAAAAACTGCTTTTAATTGAAACAAATAATATAGTTCCCATATGAAAACTGGATATGATGGGGAAGGCCTCCTGTAGCCTAACAGGTTCAAGGCAAGCTCATAAAGCTTTTTCCTATTGTTTGTTAGGTCTAGAACCTATCGCTGCAACAACTGCAATTGTTCCTCTTTCTTCTTCATTGCTTCTTTACTCCTCCGCTCTTCCCATTCTTTCACCAACTCTTTCTTTAACCACTTCTCCTGGAGTGAATTCATCATTTTCTGAAGTGCCTTGAGAGAGATTACTCCCTCTTATAGAGAGAGCGCCTTATGTTTCCATTTTTGTAATTATGGTACCAGAAAAATTCTTTCTAAACACCATCCTTCATCAGGACCCTGT
Organism: Pinus taeda; assembly: GCA_000404065.3. Classification (NCBI taxonomy): domain Eukaryota; kingdom Viridiplantae; phylum Streptophyta; class Pinopsida; order Pinales; family Pinaceae; genus Pinus; species Pinus taeda. The sequence continues at coordinate 45,458 of APFE030145846.1, read as the reverse complement.
GTTCTCTCACATGCACTAACAATTGAAGGTGTAACAGCCTCCCGAGGGTGGAGTTTCTCCATTTTGGTTGGTAGTTCTTGTGTAACAAAAACATCATCAATGGGTTCTTATGTAACAACTTCTTTTTCTCCTTGGTTAGCTTTCGCTTCCACTGTTGGTTCTTGTGTAACAATAGTGTTATCCACATATTCTTGTGTATCAACTTCTTCTTTTTCCCCTTGGTTAGATTCTTCTTCCACTGTTGGTTCTTGTGTAACAGTAGTGCGATCCAAAGGTTCTTGTGTATCAACTTCTTCTTTTTCCCTTTGGTTAGCTTTTGTTTCCACTATTGGTTCTTGTGTAACAAAAGTGTCATCCAAAGGTTCATGTGTATCAACTTCCAAGTTACTCTATGTGGGATGCTCTGTTTCAACTGCTGGTTCTTGAGCGTCAGCTTCCCAGGACTTGGTTTGTGTTTCCCTTGAACAGGTGCTCATTGCGCAGACTCTATACCCTGTTGCTGCTAGTTCTTTAGCACAGACCATGCACACAGGACCAGGAACATTTTCCTCCCTAACCCTATTTACAACCTCAACCAAGGTATCTAACCTCAAGATCCTTGCTTCTATCTTGTCCTCTGGTAGCTATTGTCTTAAATTTTCATTTCCTCTTTCTAAATTTTTCAATTTTAAGTAACGGGGATTGGGTCTCATTCTTACCTAGTAAGGGGAGTCCCTCCGGCTGAACCTACTCTTCTTCTTCCTGCCTTGTTGCCTCCTTGTTCTTCTTGGATGTGGATGGGGACTCTGGGTGCCCACTAACCCTTACTCTCTACTTCGACTGCTTATCACCTATCATCTTGTCAACTGGTCTCTTTCTAGCCTTTACTTTTGAGGGTTGGGGCTGCTCCTTGGTTTCCACCGGAGCTTCCTTAGAAGTTCCAGCTCGTTTCCTTCGAGCATTCCTAGCCTTCTTCCTCATGAATTCATCCTAGCTCTTTCCCTGGTGACTTAGGGCGTGTAATACAATTATCTTGATGAGACCGTGGTTTGTGATGCAGTTATCTGGGTGTGCAATTGTCTTCATGGCCGCAGCCATATGCCTGATATTCTCCAGTAGAAAATACGAGAGGTTTATCATTTGTTGATGTCGAAGGTGATTTAACAATGGGAAGTGATAATTAAATACAATTGTTTCCCTTCCCTCATAGGTGATATACATAATAAGGTAAAGGGAAACATCTGCCCATGGACGAGGAAGCGACAACTTGTCAATTCATCTTCCTTTCTTTTCCAGACATTCTTCCCCTTGGAGAAAATCCTCCTTCAAAGGGGGGTCATTGATTTTTCTATTGAACTACCTCTTTCCCTTTGTTGGAAATGTCATCACACAAGAAATTGCCTTCTCTTTAACTTCTAGTTGCAATCCCCTGAGCTTCGTTTGATACTCCTTCAAATTCTTAGCAAATTCCATAGAAATTACTCTGTCTGATCCCTCCAGCCTTTGGAAAAAACCAAACCAACCTGCATCCTTGAAAATTTGGCATGCTTCAGGAGAGTTTTCCAATGCCTTGGTTGATTCTGGTTCATGCCAAATTGTCGCCCCACCCATTACTATGTTGTTACAACACATTGTTCTCTTCTTTGAGAAATTATAAGGTAATGACACAATGCTCAGTTGTTCTGGCTTTCAAAACTATTTTCATCCACTTCTATTTGAGAATTTTGAATGAGGATACAACGCTTCAATAGTGGTTAATGGTAGGGTGACGCAGTGAGGTTAAAGGCAAGTATTTCAAATCAGGGTTCGTACTGCACAATATCACTTCCTCATTAATGCTAAGTTATGGAAGGTTTCGTTTGAGGTACAATTCCATTTTTGGCATGACTGATCATAAAAATTTACAAAGGTGGTTATAAATGATAATGATTACGGGATCATCATACTTTAATCCCAGATTTAATGCTCACAGATCATGCACAGGTCATGTCATGATGTAATTCTTCCTCCCCCCAGCTTAAGTGTGATGGTCCTCCACAACTATAAAAACGATATCACATTAAATTGCCATAATTGCTAAACAAAAGAGGACAATGATATTACCATTTCATGACGTACATGGTATGACATGCAGAGAAGACATTGGTGATGACGTGCACGAAATTAATTCTGGTAGTCATGGCAATTGCTCCTGAATCATGGTGATGCATGTTGTATATCGTGATAGATAATTCACTTGGATCATTTTTTAGAAGTTTTCCACCATTACAGATGTAACAACCAAGACGACTAGCATATTTCTTTTCAGAAATGTATTATTAGTTTCCACAAAAGATAAA
>APFE030145846.1:19620-32717 GCA_000404065.3 Pinus taeda | reverse complement strand
TTTTAATAATTTTTTATTTTCTAAAAATATATATTTAGTTTTTGGTATTTTTTTTAAAACAAAAAACATATTTTGCTTTTATAAAAATGGATTTTAAACATTCCATTCATGCTAAATTTGTGAGTTTATGATAAAATTTTAAATTATATATAAAAAAGTAACTTAATGCCATGTGTTGTGTCGCTGAGATGGATATTATACATCTCTTCCTTTCTAAGTTATAGAATGTGCTTTTTGAGGATGACTCGGAAGAAGACATGATCCCGGGCGCAGCGAGTGAACGTAGGCGCCACCATAAGAACTTGGATGAGGAAGGAAAAGAGCAGGCGAAGGCAGACCAGTCTGAATTACGGGATTCGAAGGTCCGATGCTACGGTATGAGGAAGCGCAGCTCAACACCTGACAGGGAAAAGGACCGGGATGGAAAAAGAACCAGAGGACAGAGGGGGAAAGGGAAGGAGGAAGGGGAGACTTCCAGGTGCGGCCAGGGGAAAAGAAAAAAGCAAAAGGAGACGGTTAACCACAGAGTTCGAAGGGCTGAACAGGCCTTCCTCCGTAATTCCAACCCTGCAGTGCGTAGAGTCATGCAGCATCTCGAAGAGGAATCGCTTCAAGATCAATCCGATGAGGAGATGGAAGAATGGGAATTTCTCCTCCACAACCCGGGTCATACCAGAGGGCGTATGTCATTATTCAAACAGTCTCTTCACATCTATTGGGTGATGAAGGGGCTAATGGCCAAGGAATTGGAACAAGTGGCAAAAGAGATGGTTGAACTGGCTAAGGGGGATCCAGACATCCGTAGTGAACTAAGCTTCCTACGCATAGCAATGATAAAACAGGAGGAGAAGCTGGATGTTATCCAGCAAATGCTGAATCGGGACCGTCCAGAGCCAGCGGAAGCAGCGAACCAGCAACCAGATGGAGGCAATGACTGATAAAAGATATGTTTAGAAACTGCAACAATTTTTTTGGTTATAGCTTTGTACATGTTAAAGATAGGAAAAAGCAAGTAGTACAGAGCAGTAGATTTAGTAATAGTTTCAGTAAGTTCAAAGATTGCATAGTTTATCTAGCTAAGACGACCAGACTGTGGACCTACTATTTTTGGGCTGCAATTAAAAACTATAGGTGGAGTTATGACACGGTTTCCCCTAGAGGGTGGGCAGAAACTGTTTTTGAAATGATGTAATGTTCTGTTGATCAAGTAATAGAAAGAGTACCATCCTAGCTTACAAAAAAAAAAAGTTATAGAATGTGCTTGGGTTTTCTTAATACAATAAAATTAATTATGCTCTTCATTATATCTTGAGATGTTCAAATTGCACCTAATAAAACAATAAAGTTAAAATAGGTTTGCCTTTGTCCTTTGTATATCTTTGTTCCCATTAATCTTGGTCTTAATAGATTAATTATCTTATGGTGGCCTTGAGTGGTCACTCCCATTAGTTGCATGCTTTTTGGTTTTCTGTTAGTGACATTTCTTAGGCTTGATAACATGTTATTTAATTTATGAAAATGTGTTATTTTCCATATTATTGTTAAATATTAATATTAAATATGTTGGTTTTGAGCATGGTTTAGCAAAAAGTTACCAAAAGGTTTATAGATTGTATTTTATAATGTAATGATTCATTGCTTGATGAAATTGTTTTGGATATTTTTTAATGATTCATTGATTGTTGAAATTGTTATGGATATTTTTTTTAATATATTAACTTGTATGTGATAAAGTCAAAAGCCACCTCTTTTTGATATTTTCATTGGTTAATTTCCCTTAAGGCCTTCAAGTTCACCATTCAGTCCCAGGTTAAGGAAATATAGGAGTCATGAAGTGGCATTGTCCAAGAACTTCAATCTTGAAACATGTTTTTTTAGCCACATTATACTTCCTTTCTTTGTAAATTCTCCATGAAAATAGTCTCATGGAACATGAGGGGCCTCAATAGTAAAAGAAAACAAAGACTCCTAAAAGAAAAATGGTACGCAAAGCACCCATCAATAATGTTGATATAAGAAACAAAAATATTAAGTGAGATTCTACCTCATATAATTAGCAAATGGGGGAGGAATTGCCAAGTAGTAGTGATTGATGCTTAGAGATAATTGGGTGGAATGGTTATTATTTGGAATGATCAGGGCATCAAGGTTACAAATATGTTTACCTCTTTTCACATTATGACAATAAAATTTTAGTTAATTGACATCAAGGACTACTACCATGTATCCAATGTCTATGACTCCAATATCGCAAATGGAAAACCTCTATTTCTAGCACAAGTAATTTATACTCCCCATCTCCATGGATTATTGGGAGTGAATTCAATATTATCAAGTGTCTTGAGGAAAAGAAAGGATGAATCACAATGTTTACCAAGAGATTTTGTAAGCTATACCATCAAAGCCCTAAAGTAGTCTCCAGTAAAGTTCTTAAGAAATGAGTCTCCAACCCACACATCTAGATCAATGAGATTTAATACATGTGTGTGTGTGGTGACTAACTTAATACACTATTCTAATAACTCCACAAACTTGAGTATTTCACTCCATCACATAAATTTACCATAGTGTGACATAAGAAAACCAAGAGTAGACATGAAACCCTTGGGCAAAAACAATTCCCTAGATCCTCAATTAGGTGCTTAAATGATGAAGTGAAAATGCAAGGGGAAAAAAGGACTTCATTATTTAACCATCACAAACATGCGATCAAGTGTGACTAGGAGTGTATATATTCATATGTTTTCCAAAGAGGGAGTGAATACATGAGTTACCATTCATTGGGCCTTATTTTTATTTCTTTTGATTTTTCTTATATATAAGACTTAGGGAATAAGGTTTTCATAAGTTTGGCACAACTCATAGATATAACATTTACATGAATTTTCACTTCAACCTTAGAGTTTAGACTTAGATAAATCATTATCGTGTATCTTTAATGATTTTGGCTTTCATTTTTTTATTTTCTTTCATCACAAATGAAAAAGGGGGAAATATTTTGCCACAAATATATGAATTCTTAATCATGAAGGTGTCATGTGATGAAACATATTAATGATGTTATTCTTTATGAAAATGATGGGTATTCTTGAGAAAAGCTTATGCTTGTGGATGTCTCTTCCCTGGTTGAGAGGGAGTGAGGGTGGACACCATATTATCCATGTTTCATGTACCATGGCTAGGAATAATAGTCATAAGCCTAGTAAAGACACCAGTAGAGAGAATGGTGGATTGCATAAACATCTGGGAGCAATATTCTTTGAGAATTTGTACTTTGACTACGACTAACTGCCATAAGTCAAGTACATTAATCCAAGATAAGAATAGTCATTAGGATCGACATTCCAAGTGTCAAATATTATGACAGTGGATTAGGACATGATCATGTGAGGACATACCTGGTGAACATCCTAGTGGGGTAAGTGCCTAGAGAGGTAGTGGTGTCCAAATTTATGCCTCCCAACATTGTGTTATGATCTAATGGAGAGATAGAACTTGTTAGTAAAGGCCTTGATATTTTGACAATGCTCGCTATGATGATGTAAATCATCGTTGATGCATATCAATCCAGATCCCTTCTTATATGAATATTTCAACTTGAGAGTACCTTTTTGTCTCATTATGAGTACCTCCCTAGTTTAAAGGGAGTGTCATCATCTTCATTATCGTCATCATCACCATGACCATTGTCATCACTATTGTCATTATTACATTATAGTCATAATCACCATTCATGTCGTCATCATCATCATCATCATCATGATTATGGACATTGTTGTCAATTGTTCATAATTATAGGTGTCGTGAGAAATACCATCAACCCAAAAAATGTTATGAGTGCTCGAAAAAGGTTGTTAGGACACATGATATATGCAATATAAATAACAAATTTATTTTTGATAGATGATCGATGGTCATCGTCATCATTATCATTATCATCGTCATTATAGTTTTCATCATCCCCATCATCATAATTAATGTAATTTCTATCATCATTGTTTTCATCTTCATCATGAACATCATAATCATCTCTCATACCATTATTGTCATTGATGATGACCAAGATGAAAATAATGATAATGATGATCAGATGATGATGACTTGGAAGATGATGCCAAATATAACGATTATGATTATGACAATGACAAAATTAAAAAATTGGGAATATTGGTCAAGGTTTTTAGCATCATCATCATCATTGTCATTGTAACCCCCATTGTCTTTATCATAATTGTCATTATCATAATAATCACAATTCATGTCACCGTCATCATCTTCATTATCATCATCATCAAAATTATTGACATTGTCATCAATTGTTCATAATTGTCAATGTCATAAGAAATATCATCAATTCAAAAAATATGATGAGTGTTGGAAAATTGATGCAAAAGTGAACAAAAAAAATGGGGGCAACAATAGACGTAAAATTGGATGAAGAGTGGACACAACATAAGTAGATGCAAAACAAGATAGAAAAATTAACACAAAAGTGGATGAAAAAGTAGATGCAATATTTGATGCAAACTTGGACACAAAATAGGATGCAAACATGGATGACAAAGTGGAAGAAAACATGGGTGCAATAATAGGCATAAAACTTAGCATCAATTGTGGTGAAACAAATGTGGATACAACAACTAACGCAAAAAAGGACACAAACTTGGATGCAAAAAGGAGGAAAAATTGGATGAAAAAAGGGATGTAAACACTGACCAAACATGGGTGCAATAGTGGACACAAAATTAGATGCAAAATTAGACGCATCAAAAGTGGATGTAAAAGTTGATGCAAAATGGGATGCAAAAAACATAAACAATATTTGATGCAAACTTGAAAACAAAAGAGGATGAAAATGTGGATGAAAAAGTGGAAGAAAATGTGAGTTGCAATTATAAGAACAAGATATGGCACAAATTGTGACACAGCAAAAGTGGATGTAATAACAAACACACAAAAAAGATGCAAGACAAGATGCAATAAGGGATGTAAAAATGGATGCAAACATGGGTGCAACAGAAGAAACAAAATTGGATGCAATGGAAGTAGATGTAAAAGAAGATACAAAATGAGACGCAAAACCCAACACAAAAATGGATGCATAAATAGATGCAATATTTGATGCAAAAGAGGATGCGAAGATGGATGCAAAATTGGAAGCAAACGTGGGTACAACAGTAAGTATAAAATAGGGCACAAATTATGTCACAACAAAAGTGGATGTAATGATAGATGCAAAAAAAGAAGCAAATGGAGATGCAAAAAAGGGATGCAAAAGTGGACGTAAACATAAGTGCAACAATGGATGTAAAATAGGATGCAAAAGTTGATGCAACAAAATTCGATGCAAAAATAGATGCAATATGAGACACAAAACCTAATGTAAATCTTGACGTAAAAGTGGATATAAAAAGGGATGCAAAAATAGATGTAAAATTAGATGAAAACCTAGATGTATATGAGGATGCAATTGTGGATGCAAACTTAGATGAAAAATGGGTGCAAAGAGAGGTGCCAAACTAGGTGCAAATTATGGCACAAGAAAATTGGATGCAATAGTGGACACAATAACAAATGAAAAAGATGATGTAAATATGGATGCAAAAAAATATGTAAAAGTGGATGCAACAAAAGTAGATGAAAAATTAGATGCAAAACTAAACACAAACATTGACGCAAAACTTGGCGCAAAGGGGACGCAAAAAATGATGCAAAAATGGATGCAAAAATTTATTTAAAAAATGATGCAAGAGATGATGCAAAAGTTGATGCAAGTGTAGGCACAAAAAGTGGATACAATAGAGGATGAAAAAGTTAGTGAAACAAAATTAGGTGCCTAAATTGATGCAAAACATGGTGCAAAGGATGGCAGAAAACTTGGCATAAACGTAGCGTAAAAGCTGATGTAAAATCTAGTGCAAAACCTATTACAATACCTGGTGCTAAACTTGGTGTAAGACTCGGTGCAAAACTCAGTGCAAACTTTTCATAATGGTTTGCACCATATTTGATAAACGGACACAAATAACACCAAAAATGGGCTGTAGATGCAAAAAAGGAAGAAAGAAAGGGCGCTAATCACAGGGTTTTGTTGTAGTGAAATAAGAGGACTAAACTACTTCACTCGACTCTCTAAGCACTGCTTTTAGTCTGGGGAGCTCCGAACATTGACCTATAGGATGTTACAGTTCACAAATATTGCACAAGCTCATGTTGTTCATTTCACAATCCCTTAAGGGGTGTTTCTTTCTTCATTTCGGACAGAATACAGCTAAAGTTGTATCATCTTCCCCTTGTTCCTTCTTGATCTATACCATCGTTATCTGGGCAAATAAAGTACTTAGGAGGTTGGTTTTGAAAATTTCAAATAAATTCCTAATCTTTGCTCTGGTTACTCCTCCACTTGCAGAGTTTTGTATTCGAGCAGAGGCATCTCAGATTGTGCTTATTCCCTTCCATGATCCTCTAGAGAATCTCAGATAGAGCTTTATTATCTCGGCAAATGGTTCTTGAGATATCCCCCCCTTCCCTAATAGATTCAAGGTATCAAGGTAGTCATCCCTCATTCCCCTTATGAATATGGTATTCAATATCTCTTGATCTAAATCACCGTGTTTAGATCTTTGCAAATTGTAATGAAATCGCTCCACATATTTCTCCAGGCTCTCGTCCTCCTTTTGTGTCATCCTGAATATTTCCTCTCTTAAGTCCCTGGTTCTATAATAATCTTGATACTTTGATAAAAATGTCGCCTTCATGTCACTCCATGTTCGAATAGAAGCAGAGCCTAACCCTTGAACCATCTTAGGGCTGCTCCTTTTAGAGTGAGGAAATAATTTTAGTTTCTAAGCATCTGAAAACATAGCCATAGCTCCTGCACAAGACATAGAATTCAAAAAAGAAGGTGTTAGGATATTCTACAGTTGTTCCTTGAAAAGATGGTAGAGATGATAAATGAATGTTTTTCATGGGAGCCTCACCTCTGATATCCCCAATTGGGAACTCAAAGGTGGTGACAGTAGCATTTGTTTTAGTGTTTTTGTTATTGTTGTCCCCCATTGTTGTCACTTTTGATCCTTATTGTAACAGGTGTTCTTCAGACCGTTCTAATGATTGTCTTGTGGGTGAAATTGGTAGCTCATGCTACTTCAGGGCTAGTTGTTTCACTACGCTGCTCAAATCTGGATATTGATAAACCAATAAATGTTCTCCTGTTTCAGGCTTCTGGTGCTCTCCCTTAGTTTCCCCTTGTCCCTCGGTCCTAAGGTTCTTGTTACTAGCTTCCCCCTGCTATTCCTAAATTGGATGCTTAGTCTTGGGAGTGTTATCACTAGCTTTAGAATGATATGGTCCTGAGATAGAGGAATCAAAGGCTTATGTTCTTGTTATGGGAGTAACAACTTTTTGTGGCCCTGTTTTCCTTGCGTCCCTCTGAGAATTTGACTGTTCTTTTTCTACCCTTGAGATCAGTTCATGGATAAATTTTTTCCTTCCCAAATCTACACTCTTCTTTTCCTTTTTACGACTCGTTTTACCTATGACTAATTAGAGTGGGGGGTGTTTTCGGTATTTCTATTATTCATACAGTTGCACACATGGACCCTATGTGTATTGATTCACACCCTAAGTGTCTCAGTTTCAACAGTGGTGAGCCTACCCAGAGATGTTAGAGCGATGCACATGTTCTTACCTCTTGTCTTACTGCCCAACAATTGAAGAGCTAAAGACACTTTTTAAGAAAATACCAAAATGCCACACCCTAAGTTCCCTAGTGATCATAGCGGTGATCCCACCCATGTATGTTAGAGTCATGCACACGTTCTTACCTCTCATCTTACCGCCCAACAACTGTGAACTAGGAACACTCTATCATCAAACAAACAACTTGACTAACTGTATCGTCAACCACCATCCCCAAGAGTGATGCCAAAATGTAGTGTTGTATTAATCAATCCTAACTGACCGAGGTTGCAACCATTTAATTGTCAACCCAGGGTAGGTCTGTTATTTCAATGGAGCTTGCATTATCTATTTCGATACACTACAGCCAAGAGTGAAAATACAAAAAAATAAAGAATGTCGCTGAATTAATTGCAGAAACTAACATTCATGCAAAAATAAAAAAACACTCTACAGGAATGGAATCACACTTCACAATTACCAGAACAAAGGCGCGCAACACATTGTATTGATAACTACACCAGCTGGTCAACTACCATACTGCTAACCGAATTTGTGTAACAACATATCATAAGTCTGGAATTGAAGCAGATATATTCTACAAATTATGTAGCGATAGTAGAAAACCATACAAATACTAAAAGAAAGGAAGAATAATATACAACTACTCTACCACTACAATCCCTGCTAAAGAGTAGGGCCATTCCTCCCTAACAAGGGCGCATAAATGAACACGAGATTAGTTAAGAATTCAACTTGGAAACATCAACAACATGACCACAATGTCTTTGATATTAAGAATAATTAAAAGTTACAGGATCAAAATAGCAGTACTCTCTATGCCATCCCCCATGCCCGAGGGATTAAGTTTCTCTTATAGAAATTACATACCCAAAAATTAGGAACAGATCAATCATGAGAATCACACGATTCTCATGGCGATCATAAAATAGAAATTGTTATAACCAGTTCCTAAATACGAGTTCTATTCAAATACATCAGTTAAAATCATAACCGCTTGGATCTGTCACTTTCTAAATAGACAAATCATAACTTCCAATAGCTGATGTGTGGAATAGTACCCACGGCTTTGACAACTATGGTCTAACAAAACCCTATGATAAAGTAACAGTTTGGGATGTAACAACAACACTCGATAACAACAACCTTGTAACAGCACCCGAGCTATAACAACAGTAATCTGTAAAAACAATGCGGTGTAACATCAAGGTCTATTATAACATTGTGGTGTAACATCAAGGTATGTAACAACACATAGAGAGTAACAACAATCTGTTTCATCCTGTTCTTAGATCGATCGGCGTGGTTGTTCATTCCATAACCTCGTTCTTACGAGCAACACCTGAAAAAGAGGAAACAATCCAAAAGACTTCTCCAACGCTTACCCCAGTTAGCCATAAAAAGGAACATTGCATCATTATATCTAGCAAAAAATGGAAAAATAACATGATGGAAAAATATATTGTTCATAATAATGAAAAAGGTGGTTAACGTGTAAATTTTTGTTGGTCTGGAGGGAAAAAGGTCAAAAACGGGGAAAGAAAGTATAGAAGATAGGTACAAAAACTACACCCAACACAACATATACATATTCATTCCATGCACCAATGACAAATGTGAGAAACAAGAGTACCTCTAGCATCACAAGACATAGAATAGAATTGATCAACAACATCATCAACCAACATATTCAATGAACATAACATGTGTATGTTCTTTATCAATGTTTGACAACAATAACCTTTCCAAATGTAGCTTAAGCAACATATAGGCATCATCCAAAAATTCACCACATACAACCCATACATCATTGATGACGTAATGACAACAACATATAAATATTCTCATCAATGTCAACAAACAGTGAGTAAACCAAAAATCAACATCATCAACCAAAGTCAACAACAACCATAACATACATATCCTCTTCATCAAGTGTATCAAGTAGGATTAACAACTTCACTAAGTCCAACTCAAGAAACATATAGGCATCATCCATGACTTCATCATCACTAATGACAAAATGGCAACAACATATGTATGAATAACAACAACAATAACAACTATACATCAACAATGATATATACTCATCATAAACATCATCATGAAACAAGGAGTGCTTAAAAAACCATAATGCCAACAATGAATGATTAGAAGCATAAAAAATTCTCCCCCTGAACCCATGCCAACTCTTCATCATCAACTCTAATCACACCCATCTCATCAACCAACAAATCCATCAAAGAACTATTCTAATAACAGCAATAACTTTTTGCAACACCATCATGGACCAATCATCAATCCTAAGAAGTATAAGGAAATGTTTAACGATATGCAATAATTGAATATCAAAACCACAAAGCCAATAATAAAATAATGGAAGCATATCAGAAGCTTCCCTTGAGTTCGTGCCACTCTTTTATCACCACATGAAACTATACGCGATTGTCTAAGTCTGAACCCGCATATACACGGGATTGTCTTTCATAAGATCCACATACATAAAACAAACTATTGATTCTTTATAGTCATAGCTCCCCTTGAACATGTATTATCTATTCCTGCATCAGATGTAATGTCAGTAATATACTCATCAAAAAAATATAGGGAATCATCATTAAGATACATATGCATAGTTCCCCCTAAGAACATACACAACTGATCCTATGGACCTGATAATCATCACTTACTTTCCATGAGGTTATGTACCTCACATTCACTTTTGCAGTCATTGTTAGAAGCGTTCTTTTAATAGAAATGGACTACAATAGAGACAACCTTCTCTACATCTCTGATTGTTATTCCTTCTTCCTCCAAATTTGCTTACAATTTTTAATCATGTGCTCAAACTTGTGGAACTTATCCCATCTTATGTTTCCATTCCAAATGTTTGACTTGCAATCAGTGGTCTTATGACCAAATGAGTTACAAGAGAAACAATATCCATGAAACCATCCTTTATGCCTAGGGATTGAGCTTGACTTTGATCTAGGATATTTTATTTCAAATGTGTGATTTGAGTTAGTTTTCTTTTGAAGAACCTCATGCTATCTATTCTTGTTATTAGATTGTGAATCTGAAGCGATGTGGTTGCATGCAATGTTTGTCTTGATTAGAGGAGAACATTGTTCATTGATAATATTCTCTAGTGATTCAAATGCCTTTACCTATTTTTTTATTTTCTCATAATCTTCCCTTAGAGCCACAACTTCATATTCTATTTTTCATAATGCATTTCCTTTTCTTGAAGTTGTTTTGCTAAGATCTTTGTTCTTCCATTGGTTGCTTCCAATTTCATTCTTAACAAGTTTATTTCTACTTTCTTTTATTTCCTAATTTTTGTTTGCACTCTCGAGTCTATCGTTTTCTTTCAATGCTTTCATTAAGTCATCTTCTTCACAACCATCTAATTCACTAATTGATTGATCTTCAAGATCCAAAAGTACTTGATAAAAATTGTTAGAATTTGAATATGAATTTTCTTGATCATCAAATGTGCTTTGACTATCATCATTAGAATAAAAACTTTTCTTGGCAGAAACCATCCTTTTGGCAAAATCATTTGCATTCTCTTATGCTGATTTTCTTTATATGAGCATTTGGATGCATAGTGACCTACTCTTCCATAAGAAAAACATTTGAAGGGAAGCTTACCTTTGAATTTACGAGTTCCCACTTGCAACTTTCTCGTGAAATTTGCTTCTTCGTCATCTGAAATGTAGTTTGTATCTTAAGGCTTTTCTTTTTCTTTCCCTTTCTATGTCGCTTTGAAGGCTTCTTCTCTCATACTTGATGAACCCCCTTTTCTCATTTCAAAAGCTATCGGGATCTCATGAAGTTGTTCAAGAGTAAGACTCTTCAAATCCTTCATTTCTTCAATGGAAATGACTTTGGAATCAAACTTTGGAGTTAGTGATTTCAAAATATTTTCAACAACAGTATCATCCTTTATTTCGTCACCAAGATTTTTCATAGAGTTAACAATATCGTCTACTCTAAGGAAAAAGCTTGCAATGCTTTCATCATCATTCATTCTAAGAGTCTCATACTGAATTTTAAACGTTTGAAGTTTAACACTTTTTACCTTAGTTTCACCTTCATAGCTTTGAACAAGCTTATCCCAAATTTCCTTTACAGTGTTTAGCTGCATGACTTTCACGAACTCAAATTGAGCCAGACTTCCCAAGATAGCATTTACAACCTTTTCATTGGTCTCTATTACAAATAAATTCATATAAAAATAAAATAAATATGAGTGAATAAATAATAATCATAATGATATTTAATGAAGAGGCATGCCTTAATGGACATGTTATGAAACGAGCTCAGAAAAGGATAGAAAAGAAATATCAACGCCTTAGAAATAAGCCTCTTCGAGGAGGAAACCTCCTTTACATTATACAAATGAACAATTATTGGATGATACAAATGACAATACCTCCTTTCTATATATAGAGTCTAAGGGGTCATAATGTAATCAGAGCCGACATAACAATAATAATGAAAGGGCACAACAATAACAATAGTGGACTTCTATAGGTCATAATAATAACAATATGGGGACTAAATGGGCACAACAATATAATAAGTGGGTTGCATTAATAACAATAAGGGGTTACACTAGTAGTATAGGGACCTAACATGCCCCTCTCCTTCAAAAAGTGTTGTCCTCAACATGTGAGTAGTTCTGGATGTTTCTGTATAAAATTCTCGTCCTCCCATCTGGAATCTTCAGTGGGTAAGTTCTTCCACTTGATGAGATACTTTGATATTGATTGATTTCGTAGCTGTCAGGTTCTTGTTTTTGTGACTACTTCAAGTTCCAATATGATTTTTCCTTCCTTGCCAAGTTCCAACAATATTGTTTGAATTGGGATCTTGTCACTTATAAACTTCTTTAAGCATGAAACATGGAAAACTGGGGGCACTCGGGAAGATGCAGGAAGCTCCAATTTATATGCCATAATACCAAAATTTTGCAACACCTTGTAAATACCATAGTACTTTGGTGATAATTTATTATCCTTCTTAGCTTGCTTGAGGGACATTTGTTTGTGTGGTTGTATTTGTAAAAATACCCAGTCGACTATATCAAAACTTCTTTCACTGCAATTTTGATTTTCCTATTGTTTCATTCGATTCTATGCTAAAGTGAGGTTATCCTTTAAGAGTTGGAGAACTTTTTGTTGTTGAGTGTCTACCTTAACACCTTCATGAGATAAAATATGACCCAAGTATTCCACCTCTTGTACTCCAAAGAAACATTTGGAGGTTTTTGCATATAATTGTTTCTCATCCAATATTCTAAGCACTCTATTAACATGTTGAACATGATCCTTCCAAGACTTGTTGTAGATTACTATATCATCAAAAAATACTAACACAAATTTTCTAAG